>OY757916.1:89348957-89573957 GCA_963585895.1 Sepioteuthis lessoniana
CCTATAGGATTCAAGCACTGCAACACCTATGGATGATGAGTATTGACGATGAGTAGACTATGTTGAAAAATGAAGCTAATTTGGAGACATTGCATCTGAACATCTTGGTCAGCGTGCGAACATTTCGGTCGACCGTTGCACAAAAAAAATCCCGATCAAATCCAGTTAATGGCTATGTGTCAGGCAGCATATCTATAGTGGCGCACGCTCATATATATATATATATGTGTGTGTGTGTGTGTGTGTGTGTGTGCTGGTGTTACGACAAGATGATGATATATATATGTATATATATATATATATATATATATATATATCAGGATAGAGTAGACACTTCGTCGATGGCGCTTGGTAACTGTCATCATAGTCTAATGATTGTATAGGGGAGAAACTGACAGTCACCAAACTCTGTATCTACACAATCCTTACAGATATATATGTCTTCTTACCGGTATTGTGCACTATTTATCTTCATTTATAAATATAGACAATTACTTATATACATATATGTGTATATTCCAATCCACAGACAGACTCTTTCATTGTATAACAACTTTTCAGTGGGGCCAGACACGCAAAATGATTCAATCAAAACCCAGATGGTTTTACGTCAGTTAGATATCTTACCCCGGACTATCGTCATTCTCAGCCTAATTAAAGAAATCTTTCACGTATATATTCATTTACATACACGCTATCGGTTACACGAGTGTTCAGTTCATGAGAAGAGCCTTGCATTTACGTGTATGTGGCAGCCGGCAATTCCCCACTCGAGTGCTCAACCCAGTGGGTGGGTAACATTTATATTGTCTTCCACAGACCAGCTGTTTCGTTGTATCACAACTCTTCAGTAGTATCACGACTCTTCCAGTAGGTCTGCTAAACTTCTAAACTACATTCTGTGTCTGCGCAGAGCTGTTTTAGGTAAGTTCTGGCTGGTCGACCAACACTTATCCATGTGATAGGGTCCGTAGAAGAACGTCACATGACTTTGTCTTTGCATCTCCAGTAGTGTTCCGTATGTCTTGTTCGTCGTACTTGGAATGTTTTAGAGATGGGAAGCAAGTGACCGTACAGTTGCTGTTTCGTGGGGTGTTGCTTCGAGGATTTGTTAAATACAACTCGTAACATTCTTGTGCGTTTCATGTCTAAGTTTTTCTTTATGCGTTTTGTCAGTGTCCATGTGGTGTATCTATATTGTAGTATTGATACGACCGCTGCTTGGAAGAAATTGCATTTTATTTTATCTGATCAGACTTCCATACGATCGATAACCTATCGATAGTATCCACGCCTTCGAAAGGCTAATACTAATATCACATTCAGTAGATAAGACGCTGCTCCGACTTACTCACAATTAGTACTCATGTACTCCATTTTGGTTGCGTTCATGTAGAGGCCAATGTCTCATTCTGCCTGCTCCAGGCTCTGCTGCAGGGATTCGGCTTGGGTAGGTGTATTTGCCAGAAGTACTTGATCATCTGCATTGTCTACGTCCGTTATAGTTTCTGCGGGATATCCTCTGCTTCTTATCTTTTTTAGTTTAAAGTCATATTCTATAATTATATCTATCGACGTTCGAAGTACATAGTCTAGGTAGATTATAAACAGATAGGGTGCTAATGTATCTCCCTGCAGAACTACAACAACAATGTCGAAGTCTATGTCTCCATCCGGTGAGCGAACCTTGACTTTCGTGTTTCTATAGAGCATCATTATGGCTGTAAGAGTTTTTGGAGGAGATTATTAGCTAGAAGTATTTGCTCCATCTTTCCTCTGAGTATGGAATCAAATGCCTTGGAGAAATCTACAAACAATTGTGTTGCCTTGAGATTTTTTACCCGAACTCCTTGGATGATTCTCTGGATTTTTAGAATCTGTGTTTTGTGGATCGATTTCTCTGAAAACTTTCGATGAGATTGCAGAGCAGCACATTATAAACCTTAGCCACTATAGAAATAAGAGTTATGCTGCAATAGTTTTTTGGGGCTGTAGAATACACCGACTGCACTTCTGCAGAGGGGTAAGACCCCCCCCCCCATACACACACACACACAACGAGTGATCTGGATATGACACTAAACAATCTGATGGTGAGGTTCCAGTGATGCTGGGGCTTTATGGAACGTGGAGCACCCCTTCGTTGCCAATGCTCCCAGGTCCACTCTGGTCCGGAATGGTAGCACCTCATAGGACCCTATCAGGTCAAATAGAACTAAACTGCATATTAATGCTAAACTGAATTATTTGAATTATAACTGTTGGCTAAACTGAATAGTTTGAAATAGAAATGTTTTTTCACAATTAAACTGTGTACTTATATTTAAACTGCATATTTATGCTCAACTGAATTGTTAAAAATGGAACTGGTTTTGTCATTGAAACTGTACTTACACAAAACTGAATTGTTTAATATAGAACTGTTTTGACATTTAACTGTGTGTAAACGAAATCTCTCCTTATACTAAACTGAATTGACTGAATTAAAACTGTTTGAATAAACTGAATAGCTTGAAGTGGAAATGTTTTTGACAATTAAACTCTGTACTCATGCTAAACTGAATTGTTTGAAATAAAACTGATTATTTGTATAAAAATGGATTGGGCGTTAAATAACCTGCAAAGGTTGATATATCATAAAACTCAACCAACCAATCATTTGTAGTTTTTGATGATTATGTGGTCAACTTTCTTGTGGAAGGCGGGGATGCATCCTTTTCCCCACCTCTCTGTTGTATTCTGTTTATATACAGCGTTGCAAAATCGAAATAGTAAGTCATCAAATTTCCTTGTTTTCCATACTTCTGGGAGTTTTCTGCAGTTTTTCTGTTTTTAATTTTTCTAAGTACTTCGTTGAGTTCTTCTGGATTAAACTGTCCATGTTTGATGTCTAGTTAACTATTGATAATTTTTGTGGTTGGCTTATTTATAACTTCAAAGGAGTTTCTAAAATAGATTCTTGAATTTTTTTCCGCGTTTGTGTACATTCTTCTTGGCTGGCAGGTTTTAGTTTTGCTCTGGATGTTTTCTCCCTTTTGCTCACTTCATTTACTGTCTGCCACTCTATTTGAAATTATCTTCTGCTGAGATTCTTATTTTATTGATCTGACCTTGAATGAATTATTGTTGTTCTTTTTGGTATGTGTTAGTTCTTTTTTTTTTTGCCTTCTTAAGTTTCTGCGGGTTGGCATTTGTTGGGTTTCTTTTATTACATAAGGATTCTGTTTTTACATAATCTCGTTTTTTCCCTAACTACTTGTGTCTCTCATGGAACATTATCTTTTGCTCTTGGCTTGGTTGATATGCATTCTGTTGCTGTTTTTGTGGGCATTGACGAAGTTTTCGTATTCTTCATTCGGTGTATATGTTTCAGATATCACCTGAAGAGTATCGAATTTGTTTCTTTCAGTATCTATTGCTAATATTTCTCTTGATAAGTGTGAACGATTCGTATCTTGTGGTTTTGACTGTTTCTACCTTATTTCTGCGTAGACTCTGGCGTAACTCTGGTGTGACAATTCTGTGATCAGAAGATTCTCCTTTAAAAGCGGAGTACGCCAAACAGTTCAGAGCTCTATTTATTCACTTTTTTATGAGTATATAATCTGTGCTTTGACATTACTTGCGTTGGTGTAGGTTCATAATTTTCCCTTCTTTTTTTGAAGTTTAGTATTTAGGCATATTAGTCTGCTTGCGAGTTAAAAGTCTGTTAGATATTCGCCATTTCTATTTGACGAGTTGTGTAAGCAGAATTTATTAGTTTCGTCATTGCCTGTTTGTGCATTCATTTCTCCGATGATTAGTACGTTATATTTTGGAATGCCATGAACGAGGGAAGATACTTCATTGTAGAAGTTGATGTGGTCAGTTCCGTCATTGGCGTCGGTTCGACAGGAAATGATTGTTATGCTGGAGTTACGATTAAATGAAGCACACGTCATTCTCGGTTGTATTTTCTCAATGCTATTTAGTGATTTTAGGGCACGAGGACAGTTGTAGTGTGTGGAGCCCCGCCAAGAAAATAGACTGATCCAATCCTATAAAGAAACCAAGCCAAAACACGCGAAGGACATAATAATTGGATAAATACTGTATACTGTATGTACTTACTTGTACATTTATTCCAAGAAGAAATACTTATTATCTCATGTGTATCTTTAATTTTATTATTAAGATGTAACAAGGAAAAAGAAGCATTTCTACCCCACCCATAAATATTTCCTTGCAGAAACTGAGAAAAACGTCCACCCATTACCAGTATCATGGTATTGTATTTCTAGTTTGTTATAATAGAATCCATGTTCTGGTATGCATACTATATATATATATATATATATATATATATATATATATATATATATACATATATATAATGCATTTACTCGTGTCGATCATGAATTTCTTAGCCTCACCCATAAAAAAAGCATACAATACACTACCACTTCTTATAAAACCAGAAAAAAACTAATACTGATTTTTCTTGTTTTATAAGAAATGGCACTATCTTACTCAACAAAAATGTTCAGGTATGCTCTTTTTTGGGGGTGAAGTTTAGAACTTATATATATATATAAACTTATATATATAAATATATATATATATATATATATATATATATATATATATATATATAAACAGATGGACTGATACATAGATAGATACATATGCATAATTGAGTTAGAATATATATATATATATATATAGATAGATGTATTAGAATATAAAACATATATGCTGATAGAAAATTTATATATAAATAGTAATCTATTTTACATTGCTTTTATTTATTTGATATAGCTTATATAATAAGCTACGCGATGAACATTTTCTAAAATCAAACTCCAATAAGAAAACTTGAAAAGAAGAAATTACATCAACAGCTTTTTTTTTAATCCACATCTTAATGCCATAAGGGTAGATAGCGCTCCTATTTAAACATTTATGACTGAAACTGAAAGGCATCACACTCACAAAAAATAATTATTTAATGTAAATCCTCAGAAATGATTAAAAAATTGCGTCACATTTGAGGTTTTTAATTTTTTTTGATTAAATTATTTTGTCTTCTCGGTTCTTCTGAACTTTGAATAATAAACATTGTCAGATTCTTTTCATCTTTTCTCAAACTTAAATCAGCTTGATGAGAGAATTAATGATCTTTCAGTCTTTATTGTTTTTAATTAGCTTCCATTTATGGGGGACATTAAAATAATTTTTGCGTAGATACTTGCTTTTAAAATTAACTCTTTGCAATGTGTAATTTCTAACTAGCATATTAATCAATCTTTATTTCAACATGTAACTGTATATATTCATTGCTAAGTAGAAAATAATTTTACTGAAATTCAAGGTTTAATATTTAAAGGAATTTAGCTCATCATGAATTGCTTGGTTTGGTTTGGTTTGATGGCATATCAACCATTGTTGGTTATTTAATGCAAAATCCTTTTTTATACATATAAAAAGTTCTATTTCAAACAAATCAATTAAGTATTAGTACAGTTTTTTGTTTACACACAGTTAAATGTCATCATCACCATCATCATGTCACGCTGCCAGTACGGATCTCCCTGACCCTCTCTCGCCACCCGTCTTTATCGTCCATCACTCCCAGGAGGTCTTCAAGACTATATCCTGTATAGGCACCGAGCTGTTGTATATAGGTTCTAGGTGGTTTTCATGCCTTTGCTCGTCCATGTGAAGGGGTCCACAGGAGTATGTTGCTTATGAGTTTGTCCCTACTTCTCCAGTAGTGTCCCACATGTCTGGTTCGTCTAACTTTGATAGTTTTTGTGATGGATGGTAGGTGGTCGTACAGCTGCTGCTTTAGGGGTGCTGCCTCCACGACTTGTTCAATATTGCTCGCAGCATTCTTGTGTAGTTGCCGTCAAGCTTTTTCCTCCATTCATTTAGTTAGCGTCCATGTAGTGTATACATACAGCAGTATCGACACGACCGCTGCTTGGAAAAAACTGCGTTTTATTTTATTGGTCAGGTCTGAATTCCATACGACTGATAGCCTATTGATAGCTGTGAATGCCTTTGCTAGTCGTGTGTTGATGTCAGTCTCAATTGATGAGACACTGTTTCCTAGGAAAGAGAACTTGTCCACTAGTTTCAGAGAATTACCATTTCGTGAGGGGATGTCGCCTGTTTGATTAAAGCACATATATTCCGTCTTGTTTGCATTGACATGGAGGCCTTTGCCCGCAGCTGCTCATTCCAGACTATGTAGCAAAGTTTTGGCTTGGACAGATGTATTTGCCAGAAGCGCTATGTCATTGGCGTAGTCGGCATCTGTAATTGTTTATGCGGTGTATCTTCTGCTTCTTTCTTTTATCATCTTGAAACTGTTTTCTTTCAATAGACATTCTAAGCACGCAGTCTAGACAGATGATAAAGAGGTATGGGGCTAATGTGTCTCCTTGGAGCACACGTGCTACGATAAAGAAGTCGTCTGTGTCTCCATCCAGGGAGCGGACTTTTACTTTCGTGTTTTTATATAGCATCATTATGGCTGCAACAGTTTCTTTGGGTAGGCCATTGGTAAGTAGTATTTGCTCCATCTTCCCTCTGTGTATGGAATCAGGACGTTGGAATAATATTGTTGCCTCTAGGTTTTTGTGTGTACACCTTCTAGAATTCAATGGATAGTCAAAATTTGTGATGCCATGCAGTTAAATGTAAAAACAGTTAATTTCAAAAAATTTGGTTTAGTGTAATTAAACAGTTCAGTTCTATTTACCCCATAAATAGGACCCTATCAGGTGCTACCATTCTGGGCCACAGTGGACCTGGGAGTGACGCTAGTGAAGGGGTACTCTACTTTTCCCAAAGCCTTAGCATTACTGGAGCTTCACCATCAACTTTGTTTAGTATTATATCCAAGACACTTGTGTAGTCTTACCCCTCTGCAAAGATGCAGTTGGTGTATTCTGCAGCCCCAGTTGACTGGGCCATCCTGAATTTTATTACATAGACAAGCTCATAATCATCTCTATTATCAAGATTTGATTTTTGTGTTTTAATATTCCATAATACACCAAAGCAGAAAGCAGAGTGAGATCTTTTTAACTTAAAAATAATAATGTTGCACTTCATTGACCTAATGGTAGAGAGTTGGCCAATGGTCTGGGAGACTGGTGTTCAGTCTCAGGTTGAGTCATACCGAAGACTCAAAAAATGGTACTTGATGCAGCCTTGCTTAACACTGAGCATTATTAAGTTCAGATCAAGGGTAAAGTGGTGCAATCCAGGGAATGGAGTGGTGCCCTCCCCTACATCTCAGTGTAGTAGCTATTGAAAAGGAGGCCTTCAGGGCACCCTCGGCTAAGGTCACCAAGTTTACTTTTACCAGTCATCATTTTTGTCTAGGAAGATAGCCATTAAATGCTTATTATAAAGTATTTATTTAACTATTTATGGAGAAATAGATTTTGGTAAATCTGATAGAATGATAAAAATAAGTGGAAAAGTGGATAAATCAAACACTTACAACAGTTCTAAAAGTAATATTTCGTTCTTTATTCAAGGAAGAATTTCTTTCGACTAAAAAATTTTTTGAGTTTTTCTACATTTTAGCAATTGAGGAAATTGATAAAATAATGGTAAAAATGTAAAGTGATAAAAAGGGAATGAGAGGGTATAAAGACAAGAGACAGACAAGGAAAGAAAAAGGAAGTAAATAGATATAGGTTTTAGCGATGGTGGTAGGGGTTATTGGTTTTGACTGTGACCATCTCTGTAGATGGTCAGGGCTGGATGCCATCAAGTGTATAAGGTTTAATCAGTGATGTAACCAAAATGAGGTGTGTTCAAAATCTTTTAGCTTTAATTGCATGTCAACTAGTTAAGAGAGTTAGAGAATCACATTCATTTTATGTTCATGTTTACATTTTTTGTGAAGTTATTTCTTATGAGTTTTTTTTTGCAAACTGTCCTAGTGAATATGAATAATTATTAAAGAAATCTCTTCAATGAATAGATGGGGCCCAAACAGGTACTATCACTCCAAATCAGAGTAGGCCCAGGAGAAAGGGTAGTCTACAATACCCAGATCCTCCAAAATGGAGACAAACCTTATGATATGTTTTAATGTCATACCAGCGCATCCATTTTTGAGGAAATTCTTACCACTTGCAGGGAATACAGTCAATATGCATAAAGTACCACCAGCAGAACACTATTGGTACTGAGACGGTATTTTCTAAGAAAGAAATGAATAATGGATAAAATGTTAATTCCATTCAAAATAATCCCCTTAGCACTCAATATACTTATTTCAGTGAGTTTTCCATTGATTGAAGTATCTCTGAAACTCCTTTTTCATATGTTATTAGCTGTGTCATTATATTTCTTTTAGTCTTCTCAACTTCCTTAAATTTTACTTGTGGGATTAATGCTCAGTTTAGGAAATAAAAAAGTCACATGCAAGTAGGCCAGCAGATCCTAACCAGGGCTGTTTGCACCACCAAGGGGTGGGAGATCATTTTTTGTGGGTGTGAAACCATGGATTTGGCTATTTAGAAAAAATTATAAATATAAATTTTTAAATGGTAATAAGATAAACATTCAAATTTATTCATTATTTTGCTGTTGCTTTTAATCATTTCCATTGTAGTAGAAAAGAAAACAACTCTTTTGTTTAATCCGCTAGTTTAAAAGTAATAAGATAATATGGATAGCATTCAAATTAGCAACCAAAATTTATTTGTACTATTTGTTTGTATTCAAAATTATTATAATGGCTTTTTTCTTCTTTTTCATATCATTCCAAAATTAGCTTAAATAAATCTGCTTCTTTAATTTAGCATTGATTGTTTTATTCATTTCCTTATGAGATATTACTTTTACGTATATATACTTGGGGGTGCATGATAATATTATAAATTCTCTAGGGGTGCTAGTCATAAAAATGTTTGGGAACACCTTATCTAGGCCTTGTGAATTTTGATAGGTACTGCATATGTTCGATCCTGTCTATTGCTGAAAAATAAGTACACTAAAAAAATGCATTAAGACTAGCCTCATAATTAAAAAAAAAAAAATAATTGTCATTGACTCACTGAAACTTCATTTAGACATCTTTATTGAGGTTTCATTAAGACAAATTCATTATGACTTCTTTCGAACATCTTCACTGAAACATCATTTAGATATCTTCCTCAAGACTTCATTTAGACATATTCATCAAGGTTTCATTGAAACATATTCATCAAGACTTCAATGAAACATGTTCAGCAAGACTTCATTTGGATATTTTCATCAAGGCTTCATTGAGGAGCATTCATGAAGACTTTATTTAAAATCTTTGTCAAGATTTCATTAAGACATGTTCATGAAAATATCATTTATACGTATTTATCGAGCCTTCATTGAAACAGATTCATGAATACTTCATTTGGATATCATCAAGACTTCATTGAGGTGCATTCATGAAGACTTCATTTGAACATCTAGAATGCAGTTGTCGATCCGTACATAATCATTTTATTATGTTAGTTGCTCAGCTATGAACATAACTTCGTTTCAAATAAATTCAAGGATAAACTCATAAACAAAGATCTCCATTGAGTTTCTATGCATAAAATTATCAGTGTTGGCTGACCAGCTAAAACTAATATTCATCGTTTCTGTGAAGACACTCGATGCCATCTATACGACCTGCAAAGAGCAATAGGCATAAGAGACAGATGGTAAGATACGGTCAAAGGAATCAATGCAGAAGGCGTGAGTTGATGATATATATATATATATGTATATATATATATATATATATATATATATATATGTATATATATATATATATATATATATATATATTATACAATTCACTTACCGAGGAAGCAGTGTCGCATCAACCGAAAAGGACATCGACACGAGGTTAACGAAAGCATGGACAGCAATCAATAGGCTATCAATTACATGGAAATCAGACCTAACCGATAAAATGAAATGCAGCTTCTTCCAGGCAGCGGTCGCATCGATACTGCTATATGGATGCACTACATGGACGTTAACAAAACGGCTAGAGAAGAAGCTAGACGGCAATTACACAAGAATGCTGCGAGCAATCTTGAACAAGTTCTGGCGGCAACACTCCAGAAGACACCAACTGTACGGCCACCTGCCTCCTATCATGAAAACTATTCAAGTTAGATATACCAGACATGCAGGACACTGCTGAAGAAGCAGGGACGAACTCATAAGTGATGTACTCTTATGGACCCCCACACATGGCCGTGCAAAAGCAGGACGACCAGCACGAACATACATTCAGCAACTATGTGAGGATACGGGATGTTGTCCAGAAGACCTGCCTGAGGCGATGAACGATAAGGAAAAGTGGCGAGAGAGGGTCAGGGATATCCGTGCTACCAGCACAACGTGATGATGATGATGATGATATATACACACAAATTGTAAGTAAAAAACTTAAAACTATTCAATTGTTCAAATTACTAAAATGAAATATTAGTATCATTAATTTTTATTAATTTTTTATCATATTTTTAAAAAATTTCTTACCATGTTCAGGCAGTGTTTTACATTCTATGATCATTAAGAAAGAAGAAAAGTTTTAAAATAAAAATAATTTCTGAAAAGATTGGATCATATTCCATATTATTTTGCAGCTTGTCAGCTATAGACTCAGCCTTATCAATTTTTTAAAATCTAAAATTTAAAAATTTACGTTGTTAGATTCAAAACAAAATCAGTATTTTTATATTTGATATTTAATGTCTGATTAAGAAAATGTGATAATCAGACTAAATTTGAATGGCATCTGTTGGTTGGCTTCTGTGACCTAATTGATAAGGAGCTGTTCATGCAAGATGGCTTAAAAGGATACCGGAAATAAGTTTAAATTTTTTTAAAGATTAACACTTTTCTGATGGACAAGCCAGAATCTAATAATAATAATTGACCAGAAATAGTTAAAAATTATTTTGAATTTCCTACTGATCTTTTTGAAATTTTTATATTCAAATTTGAGTTATTTTAAAACTGTTAAAATTTAGCAATAAATTCTGTCTGGGAAGAGTTAATTCTTTATTGTTTCATCTATGAGCTATTTAACTGTTATAGAATATAACAATCAACTGGAGCATTATGAGACAAAACAATAAGAAATGGTCAAAAATTAATAAAAAAATTGAAATAACATTTTTCAATTTAGCATTTGGGAAGGAAACTCAAACAGCCTTATCTTGGATTTGAACTCAGGTTGACGATTCCCTTTCCAACAATAATAACCGTTGCACTAAGAGTGCATTCATGTTTATGTTTATTCTCTCTATATGCTGCTGATTTTACAAGTTCCCGACTAGAATTGCTGCTATTGATTGAGATTGAGCAGATCTCAAACATTCAATCTGATGATGGGAAGGAGTTTTGTTTAAATTAATGTGTGTTCTTTAAGACAGTAGCCAACTTGCATCTGTTTTGATTAGAACAAAGCTAAAGGTAAATATTTGCAGTAGCCAATTATTGAAAGGAAAAGAATCTTTGAGAGAAAGATAATAGATTGGCTCAGAAATTGGCAGATAAGGTGATTACAAAAGGGACAAAGATAAGAAGAAAGAAAACAAAAAAATCTAATTAACACTTTAATATAATACAAGATATAAAAGCAGGGAAAATAGTTGGAAAAATATTGAGAGGAATTAGAATTAAAACTTATTATGTATAAATCCTAAATATTAAAATTAATGTTCAGTTCCTTTAACATCAGTTAAATCAGTAGTTCTTAAATTTTATTGGCTTTTGTTTCCAAGGTTCCAAAGCCTGTCCCCAAGCCACAATCATACAAAATGAATGGTGTATTTTCATTCATTATTGGTTTTAGGCTGATAGAAAATTGAAAGCAATTCATTTAACTTGGATCATATCTACCTAGAGCCTTGGCCCTTTATAGATATGAGGATCTCTGTGTTTGCTATCTAAGTTGGTTGTTGTATGGTCCGTGCCCTTCCAAGACCATATCACCAAGTTATAAATGTTTTGATTTTTAATTCAGAATTCAGATTAAAAAAATAAAGTAAAACTAAGCATTCCTCTATATATTTGCTTTATTCTTTGTAAAGAATAAATCTTCCTTAAAGGTTTGAGATTTTATAACATACATTTTATTTCCAAAAAATCCTCAGTTCTTATCCCACTTCTAAGTATTTCCCTCCTTTCATTTTGATCTTTCAAATATCCATTGGCAAGTAGGTGTTAGATATTGACTTGAAGACACCCCCTCTTTATCATCCCACATAAATTGCGTGGATGGTTTGCTACAGAGAATTAAGAAACTCAGAACAAAAATAACAGGAAATGCACCTGTTACAAAAATAAACAGGTTGCAGGTGTTTTGGCAGAAATTCCATGTAAATTGCATGGAAGGCCTGCTAAAAGGAAGAGTGATCATGCAGATTTTGTCAGCAGTAGACTGAATGTGAGTCCATGAGAATTTGCATGGGTGGCATGCTAGAAGGAGGTACATCCATGTGCAACATCTTAGCTGCAGTTTAGAGGAGATGTGACCATAAGAATTTGCATGGGCATCCATAATTTTGACCTGAAGTGTACAAAGGGAGAGAGGTTTCACAGAATATCTGTACCATCCACCCGTAAGTGTGTGTGTGTGTGTGTGTGTGTGTATGTGTGTGTGTGTGTGACCGTGTATGTGCATCTCAGCCATCTTTGACTCACTCACTCTTAGCCATTCATACATTTTGCATATTAGAGGAAAAGAAAAGAAGCTGATTATATTTTTATACATAAGCATTGTTGTCTTTCTTTGCTGTATAACAGAGAGGTGCTTTTAAATATATTTGAGAATGATTCAAATCAATGTATCCAAAAATTAAAAGCTAAGCAGAACTCTGTTCAATCTTTGCATCTGAAAAGACTAAAAGTAAAGATAAAATTAATTTTTTGGTATTTATTAAGTTTATTCCTATATGAAACAAGACTAAATGAGCAAAAATTGCATATATCTTTATGTGGGTAGAGTTCTCTACCTTAAAAATCTATATTTGAAGTGTTGGTTTCTCATCATCATCATCATCATGTCGTGCTGATAGCACGGATATCCCTGACCCTCTCTCGCCACTTCTCCCTATCATTCATCGTCTCTAGCAGGTCTTCAGGGCTACATCCCGTATCCTCACATAGCTACTGCATGTATGTTCGAGCTGGTCGTCCTGCTTTTGCTTGGCCATATGTGTGGTCCATAGGATTACATCATTTATGAGCTCGTCCTTGCTTCTCCAGCAGTGTCCTGCATGTCTGGTTCATCTAACTTGGATAGTTTTCATGATAGAAGGCAGGTGGCTGTATAGTTGGTGCCTTGTGGGGTGTTGCTGCCAGGATTTGTTCAATATTGCTCGCAACATTCTTGTGTAATTGCCATCTAGCTACTTCTCCAGCCGTTTAGTTAGTGTCCAAGTAGTGAATCCATATAGCAGTATCGACACGACCGCTACCTGGAAGAAACTACGTTTCTTTTAATCGGTCAGGTCTGATTTCCATATGATCAATAGCCTAAACCTTAAACTATAGATATAGAGTGAACTATATAAGTATTTACTCCAACAACCAAGATCCAGATCTTACCCAATGCCAATTTTTCAGTGGAATTTAAAAGGTTTGGATTCACAGTTTTCCTTTTTTTGTTTGCCACACTGAGCCCTGTTTGCCCTACTATTTATCCATAGATGGCAGTAGAATAGTTGGATTGATGCCTTCCTCACGAGGTGAAATGCAAACAGCCTGGTTGAGGCTTTGATGTCTGGACACTAAGTCTATTTCCTGAATATAAACTGTCTTTTTATTTACGAAAGTCATGGCAAAATAGCTGTATGACAGAGAGAGTCGGATAGATAGGGAACCACTAAGATACAATATCATCAGATTTACTTCATGTTTCTTTCAAGAGAGAATGATACAGAGCCACCTTATAACCCTCGGGCCATCTCCACCCCTGGGCTAGCACCCAAAATGGCGTGACTGCTCCCTGCTTACTACTGGCTCAACTGACTGTCTACTCTCCCAAGGGGTGGAAAACTTCTGTTGTTATATATTTTTTGGGTGCCAACACAATTCTTCCAATGCAATTCATGTGGCATTTCCTCTGTCCCTTGTTTACCTTAAGATACAGCTGCACATCCTGTTTTGAAATCCACAAACTAACCGGCTTGTTAAAACACAATATGTAACATTTCTTGAGAGTTTGTTTTTTGCATATGATCCAATCAAATACTAATAATTTCCAAATAGATCTATTTGACCCATAGATTGGGCCACAACATACTACCACTCTGGATTAGGATGGACCTAGGAGTAATGACAAGTGATATTCCACACTCCCAAGATCTCCAGTACTGGAACCTCAACATCAGGTTCAGTCCAATGTGATTGCCAGGAGACGCCTTTTGAGGAGTCTTAAACTTTAGTTAGAAATAAAGCCAGTTAAGCCCTACTGATAGGGAATTGATGTGATTTTGCAATCACTGATAAATTCATAAGATCTATATATGTATATATACTTGTTTATGAAGTGAATATTATTTACTTATGAGTAACAGAATAGAATAAAGCAATTAGAAGACTTGTGAAAAAGGTAATATCAAGTAATTTTACATAAAAAAATCATCCCTTCTTCACTTTCAGACAGTCTATACATAGTTTTCTTCGAGCAAATTTATCAATTACACTTGACAAATTAAGCAATGTTGTCTTTTCTCTGTTGATGTCCAATGTTATTTTTTTTAAGCTAATTTTAATCTATCTTCGGGAGTTGAAAAAGTTTTGGTTGAAATCAATTATTTTTTGCTTTGGAGTTAGTATCCATTTAGCCATTCATGTGAAAGCATCCAGTTTGCTCTCTGTATATAGAAGTAATATCCATTAGAGAAATGATTATTCGGTTTTTGAGTGCCTCAAGAAATGTTAAACTCTAAAAAAGTGTGATTGGAATATGAGGTAAACAATATTATAATACTGCCTGATATTAATTATCAGTTATTGGATGGATGTGTTAGAAAAAAGGTTTTGAAATGTGCAATTAGAATATAAGGCTTGGTAAAAAATAAAATATTGTGTGGCATTATAATTCAAATTCTTGTATAGGTGTAAATAGATTCTTTTAAAATGAGTGATTAGAATCGGGAACCAGGTTAAAAAAAAATTACGATTCAATGGTACTTTTTAAAATAATCTTCAGATGTATAAAAAAACAAGTTTAAAAAATGTATATTTAGAATATGAGACCAGGTAAAAATAATTATACCATCTCCAAGTATTGAAATCCTTACATTCTATTTCCTGGAAGAGTTTATTTATTAATTAACAGACATTATAGGCCAGAAGAACTTTTTGTCCCTTCACACCTGTACATGATTGTCAGACAGGCTGCCAGTATCACACCCTCTTACTATGTCTCTAGAGCTGGCCCTTAAAATTATATATCAATTTCAACAGGTATACCTACAGCTCCTACCTGCCCAGGCTGAAGAATGAAGAGAAATATAAGTTTTTTGATTTCTATCCAACTTAATTCAGGCTGCTTGGCCTTTTTATGCTTTTGACATTTTCTGCTTTTTATTCCTGTTATGATATTTAAAGCTGAATACCAAATTGCACCAGAAAGGAAATCATTTGTCGACTGGTAAAATTGATCAATACAAACAGACACCTCTTGGATAACAGAGGGAAAGTGTGGTTGAGGGTAAAGAAGGTCAGAGAGCTGTGTGTACATATCAGATCATGCCTACTCATTTCTTACAACCATTGATAAAAGCAAAATAAATGATGATTAAGTACTCTTAACTTCCTATTTGCAAACAGTCTTCAGACAGATAAATAGATAATAGGTCTTTATAATTGAGCAGAGTTTTGTTTGAGCCTCTGCAAGATTGCTTCTTCATTAGAATAATGCACTGAGTCTGATATGCCAACAGTAATGAGTAAGTAATTGGCCAATTAGTTACTGATTAGTCACAAAAACCAACTGGATGAACAAACAATGGCAGTTCCAATATATCACAAGTGAAGGTTTTTCAACTAAACTAATACTTAAGCTGTTCTTATGGTAGAATTAGTGAAAGCATCTCATCAGTGGGAAGGTCTTGTTATCAAAATTACCTGAATATTCACCATCTTGTATTTGATTCTGCCAGTAAGACAACCATCAAAGCCTAAAAGTAAACTTTCAAATCTTGATAAAAGAGCAGCTTTCTAATCTCGATTGGAAGTTTAGTCGAATTTTTTACAGACAAATTACAACAATCTAGCAAACTATATATAATAAGAAACAGTGTGACTCTTTCAGTGTGTATTTTTCTTTTGTATGAACTACTTGTACCAGGCTAAAGTAAACAAATACATAAAATCAACTCAGGGATCCTGTCCTAATTAAAATATCTGACCTAGAGGTCAGCCAGCAATTTATTGTTTGTTATGGTTCCATAGGAATCCTTTTATCTTCCTACATCTACCTTTAAAAAAAAACGAATCCTTGCACAGAACATATACAGTAAGTCATTCATCCCGAAGTTCTAAAATGATCTCTTAAATTCTTTATCATATCATTAACTCTGAAAACATTCAATTTAATATTCATTTTTTTTGCTCTATTGCTGTTTTTATTTGTTTGCAATTTATTCAAAAAATATGTCATTCTTTTTGCAAAAAATCCATTTCTTTATTTGACTTAGTTTTTGAAATTTGTCTTGACATTAAAATTTCTGTTCGAGGAGAAATATCGTAAAAAGGTCTACGGAAATTACATCATCATCATCATGCCGCACTGCCAGCACAGTTCTCCCTGACCTCTCTTGGCACTCATCTCTATCGTACATTGCTCCTAGGATGTCTGCAAGGCAATATCCTGTATTGGCACAGATATGTTGTATATAAGTTCTTACTGGTTGTCCTATCTTTGCTCATCGATGTCATTATTTTTTCTTGTCAAGTAAGTAAAAAGTAAGAAAAGTTGGTGACCATAGTCGAGGGAAACTAGAAGGCTCCTTTTTCAATAGCTACAACACCGAGGTGTAGGGAAGGGCACTACTCCTTTCCCTGGATTGCTCCACTTTACCCTTGATATGTATCTTATATCGCTGAGTGTTAAGCAAGGAGGTATCAAGTACCATTTTTAAAGTCTTAGGTATGACGTGACCTGGGATTGAACCCAGGTCCTCCGGGGCCACTGGCAAACACTCTACCCACTAGGCCAATGAGGATCTCTCACTTAACAAATCTTTTACTTTTTTCATTATTTTTTACACTCTTTGTATACCCTTCAATTTCAATATTATTCTGCAATTCCATGTCAACATCGAAGCCTGAGCCTGATACAATATTCTTCATATCATCTTTTAAAGGTTTTAAATGCATATTTCAATTTTAATTTCCGATAGGAAAATTTATTTAGATACATCAGTGTTATATCTTTTTATAATGGTCTAACAAGAGGTTCAACATCATCTGCAAATAGTTCTATTTCTGATTTTATATTTATTGGGAAATCATTTATGAAGATTGAAAACAACTACTGATCCTTTTACTTCAGAATAATTCTTAGCAATTTTTACTTTCATAGTTCCATCTATTAAAGAATATCTAACAATATTTACTATTTTTTTAAATACCAAAGCTTTTCATTTTCTCTTGCAAACTATAACTTTGCTGCTTGAATAATGTAGTAAAATTAATATTTTAAATTCAATCGGGATACTTTTGATTGGTTGGTTGTTTGCATTTTATGGCGTATCAACCTTTGTTGGCAATTTAATGCCAAATTCTGTCTATATGTATAAACATTCAAGCAAAGATTTCTGAACGAATATTTAGTAGGTAAAATTTTCTGTGAGCAGGATTGCACATGATTATGATATATTTGAATGAAATATTTTTGGCCAAACGCAGCACCCTCAAATCTTACCAGACCTTGTTTTGTTTCTGAAGAGAAAATTCATCACAAGAGGACAATAACAAAAAATACAATGGTGTAGCTTCTTACCAGCTAAACTACTTTTCACTTTAATTATTTTATGTTAATATTCATTTGGGATAATTACCATTCTGATATGAGTATAAAACTGTCATATATAATGATTTCTTTTGATTTCTTTATTATTATTTGAAATAAGAATTTTGCGAAGTTTTTTGATTTTAATTAAAAGTTATTTAGCTTGAGATCAAAAGTTTTATGCTTAGCAACTATTTGTTTAAAAGAAACAAGATATTTAGAATGAAGGACACAAAAAAATGAGCTTCTCATCATTTCTACATTTTTCTAACAAAAGCAGTCTTTTCAAATCTCTTAAAATCCAAGTCAAAAAACAGTTGGCTCATTGAATATATAACAAGACTACTCACAATGTCATTGGGTTCCCATTGACATGATGATATATAATGATTCATTCTTCTATTTAGAATAAAGTGAAGGGTTCCAATTATCATTTTTTAATTATCCTCATTATATTGAGAATTTTTACAATTAAACACGGTGCTCAGTATGAATGCAGACTCCACATAATGATTCAGTTATAAATGGGAATAGAAGTTGAATCACTAGAGGATTCTAAATGTATTGCTCTAATAAAAATCTAGCTATGGCATGCCATTTTTGCTGTTGTATATTTTTGTAACCCATCTACTACAGAGAGAATGTGACTCAAAGTCAATTTTAAGCAGAGTAAACCTTGTTTGAATTTAGTTTTCCTTCTCCTGGTCTGGCTGCCTAACTAAGGCTAACGAACCCAGTTTGTCCAACTTTTTACCCATTGCTGGAGGGAGAACTGATGGATACATGCTTTTTTCAAAAGCATTGGCACAAATTAGATGCTAGGGGCTTTGTCCAAAATTTGAAATCTAGTCACTGATTCCATTTCCTTTGGTGATAACTGTTGCACTAAGCACACCTCCATAGGAGAATAAACTTTAGCTTATGCATTGGAAAAAGTCAATGCTATTAGCATTTTAGTAAAATGCTTCCATTACCAAAGAGGAAAAATAATAATCAGTTTTGTTAGTTCATTGGCTTTTATGGAATATCAACTCTTGTGGGTTATTTAATGCCAAATCTTCTTTTCCTGTCAATACATATTTTGATTATAGGATTTCGAAACAGAGTTCATTTCTTTGTACACAGTTGAATGGTTTCAAATATTGCTATTAAACACTATTTATTCAATTGCACATGGTTAAATGGTTTCAAGTATTTCTATCTAATATGAATAATTTTATTTAGTATTAATCCTTTGTTTGTACACACTTAAATGGCTTCAAATATTGCTATCTAACATCAATAGTTTTGTTTGCACCCAGTTAAGGGATTCCAAGCATTGCTATGTAACTATTCAATTTAACATCAACCATTTGTTTGCACACAGTTAAATGGTTAAACAGTTCTATTTGACCCAGAGATGGAACCCAAACATGTACTACAACTTTGAGTCAAAGTGGACTTTTTATCACTGGCAAAGAAAAGGTACTCCAGATTCCTCAAAGCTCCATTGTAATTGGAGCTTTACCTTAAGGTGATTTAGTGTCATATACAGGATACTCGTCGCGGGGGCAGGGTTACTCATTTGGCAGAGATGTGGTCAGTGTATTCCAAAGCCCCAGCCAACTGGACTAAATCAGGGTACAGAATGAGCAGCAACACTTAGAATGTGAATGGATCTTACCTGATAAAGAATTTACTCTATATTTGTTAATGGAAGAAGAATGTGAACAACTTCAAGACTGAATGGACTCATTCCTTGTTTATTTTGATAGATCATTATAGAATTATTTACAAATAATGTAGTTTGGTATATTTATAAACAAAAAGAGCTAAATAATAGAGACAGCGAATATATATAATTATATTATATATATATATATATATATATATAAATATATAACTTGGGATAGTATAGATGCAGACGCAACTTAGTAACTGTAAATTTCTCACCAATACAATCATCAGGCTTTGATATATATATATATATATATATATATATATATATATATTATCATCCACAGACAGACTGTTTCATTGTATCACAACTCTTCAGTGTGGCTAGACAGGCTAGGTTGACGAAGCTGGGATCGAAACCTGGCTGACTCAAACGCCAACCCGAGATTCTACCACTCAACCATGAGAAAACTAGCGCAAGTGAAGGGAATTTAAATGCTTATGTACCACATTTGTTTTGTTTACATATATCTGCTTAACAGCTACTGAGAGCTCAATTCATTTGAAGAGCCTTGCTTTATGCTAGTGGCAACCATTACTTCCTTAGCTAGAGAGCTCAACTCCACAGGGGTAGGGGAGTATATATATTGTCATCCACAGACAGACTTTTTCATTGTATCACAGCTCGTCAGTATGGTTAGACAGGCTAGATTCCCGAAGCTGGGATCGAAACGCCGATCCGAGATCCTACCACTCAGCAAGCGAAGGAAATTTAAACACTTATGTATCACATTTGTTTTGTTTACATGTATCTGCTTAATGGCTACCGAGAGCTTAATTCATTTGAAGAACCTTGCTTTATGCTAGTGGCAACCATTACTTCCTTCACTATATATATATATATATATATGTATATATGTATGTATGTATATCGATACAAAAAATAATGTGAATTTTAATATTGTATAGAGGTTATAATTAACTGCAATTAATGTCATTATATCAATAACTTAATAATCATCTCCATTGAGAAATTATAATGATTGAGATGAATATTAATGTTGACCTTACACCATTGTTGTTATATTGTAAAATGGATAATTCTTTAAAAGCATTTTAATGCTCTTGCAATACCAAAAGTCTTACTCTGATGTGCCATTTTTGCTGTGGTTTTATATCATAGGAAAGTCAAATCCTCATAATATTTATCCTCAATTTGACTTTAAAAAGTTTTTATTGGAGTTATCTGTAGATTAAATATTTGACTTCCTTTTGTCTTGATAATCAGATTAAATCTAATGTTTTTCTATGATTAGTATTTGTTTACAATTGACTTCAATGCTTTAATTAGACTTTAATACTTAGAATACATAAAGTGATATTTATCATTATTTACTCCTTTAGAGTTTTTCACATCAGCGTTAGTTGATGGTCTTTCACTGGAGTTTGAGTGACAGCAAGTCTCCTCAAGTCTCCAGGACTCTTCTCAGTATTCTGGCTGTTCTCAATAATGCTATCAGCCACCAACTTCCAAGTCCTCCAGTCCCTTTAATAATCCTTTAGTTATGGTACCAAAAGCACCAATCACAATTGGTATAATTGTCACTTTCATGTTCCATTGTTTTTTCAATTCTCTAGCAAGGTTGAGGTATTTATCCTTCTTTTAACAGTCTTTCAGTTTTATTCTGTTGTCAGCCGGGACAGCAAAGTCAACAATTTTGCAAATTCTCTTTTTTTTGTGGATCATTATAAGGTCTGGTCTATGGCTGAGATTAGATGATCTGTTTGTATGTCAAAGTCCCATAGGAGTTTATGTGTGTCATTTTCTAGGACAGATGCTGGGTTTTGCATATACCATTTGTTCGTATGGTCAAATTTAAATTTCTTGCACATCTCCAAGTGGATCACCTTGCTGACCCAGTCATGTCTAGTCTTGTGCTCTTTCTGTGCTAATTTGCAGCATTTATTATTATTATTATTGTTATTATCATTATAATTACTATTATTATCCACAAAAGAAATAGAAATGATCAGATGATCACATAGCTTAGAAACTGTCTGTCACAATGTACTGTTAACTCTATGTCTATGCAATCCAAACATATACATATGTATAGTGAAAGAGAGAAAGAGAGAGAGAGAGATAAGTAAATGGAATGAGGTATAAATCTGTGGTTTGATATTATCAAGACTTGGATATAAAAAGATTGCATATGTTTTGATCTAATTTAGGCTATTTGCATTTGTGAAATTTGATTTTGTGTTCTAGCTATGGAAGAAATCCTTGGTCAGTTTTTGGCTATTCAAATCCTTTTGTTTTTCCCAGTCTCATCACTTATGCAACATATGATTACATTATCATGGACTAAAAACATGCAATAAAACAAATTAAGATAGCGAAGTCTCTTCAAAGACAATGTCCTGCCACCTGCTCCAGGGTATTTTCATCCAGATAGTAGCAGGTTAGGTACTTGGTCAATAAGTGTAGCCACATCTGGCTTTTTAGATTTATTATCACTTGTACTCTGACCACTGTCTATCCAATCTTTCAATGTTTGCTATTTCCTCTGTGACCCTCAAGACAATGTTCCTTGTCTGACACAAGCAGTAGAATGTTTTAGGCTTGTCTAGAAAAAATCACTTCACTACTAAATTATCCTACTTCTAGTCTTTGTCTGCAAAAATTGATCTCTTAAAAGTATTATGGGAAAATTACAGACAAAAATCTTTGGCTTCCTATCTTCTATTCTTCTTTGTTATAGTTGTAAACATCTGTCTTTTTCTCTCTCATGCATACTTATAGTTTTGATCTGAGTAACAAGTGGTACACTGATTACATGATATCAATAGTAGAATATGCTTGCGTGTATTGGAAACTTAAAGGTATATCTCAGTGCTAGAACTAATAAGCAAAACTGAAGAATTGTAATGTTCAAGGAATTTCAAGTATCAAGTGGATAATACTAAGTTTTGCATTTGATCATAATCATGGACAGGTAACAATCCAAAAGTAATGCCTGTTTTATTTCATGGAAACTATAAAAGATGAAAGACCACAAAAAACTGTAGTTTTCAGCTTGAAAAATAAAAAAATATTTTCACATTATCACAATCACTGGTTTTGATTTTTTCCATGAATCATAGCCTTTATGCCATACTTTTAAGACAGCGGGCTCTGCTTGGGGGACTTAGAGAATGATTGTATTCCTTGTAGAGGTGTAACACCCCCAAAAATGGTGCCTTGTGTATTATACTAAACAGCACTTGGAGCTCTGGACAGAGTAAGGTGCCACTTCATTGCCATTGCTCCAAGGTGCACTATGTCCAGAAGTGGTGGTACCTGTTTGGACCCTATCTATGGGACAAATACATCTGTTTCAAAATTATTTGAATTTGATAGGAACATGTGCAAAAAACCCTCTTAAGAAACAACTACATGAAAAATGTAACTACATATGTACAAGGAATGCGATTTCCTACCTTCTAGGCATGAAATAACCCAAAATGGTTTGACATTTCATTAAAATCAATCATCCAATAAATCATATGAGGGCTACTTGAAAAGTAGTGTCATCTATTTATTTCATGGAAGCTTCAAGAGATAAAGGGACAACAAAAACAATGTGGCAGATTTTAGCTCCAAAAAGAAAAAAAGCATTTTTCTAAACATAATTATTGGGTCAGCAGCTTTTTTTCTTGAATCATAGACTTTATGTTGCTCTCCTAAGAGGGTTACTCTGAAAGTAATTGTAATGAAATAGCTGCCTTTCACCACCAGCAACCCAGGTGTCCAATTGTATGACCAACAAAAAAATCAACTCTTGCATTATATGAGACAGGAATTCCTGAGAGTTGTTGAATTTTTGAAAAGGGAGTCTGTTGATTACTGAAAGAGTGATTAGTAGTAACCCATGATCTGGAGTTCGCAAAACTGCCTCCCTCTTTGGAGGTGGGCTATGATTTAACAAAGAATCGATCTTTCCTTGGTTAACTTGAAAATACCACTACACACCAGCCTATTTTGATACCAATCCAGAGAGAAGTTGTATATTCAATAATGAAAAGAGAAGGATTTTTCTATGACCATGTGTCTAGCCTTTTCTTTTCATCTTGTTCTCATTTCTATTACTGCCAATTTTCTTCAAGATATCTGCAATAATACATATGCTTCCTATTCTATATGGACCTACAATACCAAAAGTTTTGATGTGATAGCAAAATTTGCTTTATCCAGTGATGTTATTGTGCTCCTTATTATATTTTCACTTGAAATAAATGGGTGGCTTTACTTTTGGAGCATACCTGATAATATTTAGTTATTAATTACCAATGTTTTTTCAGATGAGTCTGCGAAACATTTAGCTGTAAAGAATAAGACTAGAATCCTTTCTTTAAAATAAAGAATTTATTCATATACAAAGCATTCAATTTAGATAATTCCTGTAGGGCTTTTAATACATCAATGCTAGGTCATGAATTACTTCTTGCAAATGTAACCAAGTCCATCTGGCACATGTTAGTTGTAGAGAAAATGGACCCCACTAAGGTTGTAAATAATCAAGTTCAATAAATAAAGGATTGATAGATTTTAATGGTTTTTCTACTCGTCTCATATAATGCATAGAGGTGAGGGAATTGCTTTCATTTTATATGTACATTTTTAGTATAGTTGTTACTCAAGAGTTTGTTTGCACACAGTTGCATGGTTTCAAGTATTCCTATCTAATTCTAATTATTACATGGCTTTAAGTAATTATTTCTCATTAATAAAAGTCATTTGTTTTCACACAGTTATATGTTTTCTAGTAACTAATAATGATTCTTTATAAAAAATTATACCTCTGAGTAATTATCCTTTAAGCAAATAATTTACAGTCATATGGTATCAAGTATTTCTATGGAATATGAATAATTTTTAAACAAATCTAGTCGATGAATAAATGGGAGCCTAACAAATAAGAGCACTCCAGTTCAGTTGACCTTGGACTATTGGTAATAAGGGAGTGATTCTGCAATCCCTATATCTCTTGTAATAGAGCCTCAGCACTAGATGTAGTTTAGTGTCATACTCAGGAAACCTTTTTCTCCTTGGTGGGGGTACCCCTCCAGTGAGGTTACAGTTTGAGTATTCTTAGCCCCATCAACATTCAAATTCAACAAAGTTAAACCCATGAAAGTTGGTGATCAACTGTACAAAGAATTTGGAAATTTATAGGGAACAGGAACTTTACAGCCACATAAACAAAATCCTTCTTTTTGAAATTATTTATTCTTTTCAAAAACTTGTTTTGTTCCAAGGTTCTTTGCATTTCCAATGGTTTTTCTCTTTCTGAATAAGCAGCTATTTTGCCCTTGCAAAGTAGCTCAGCAAATCCTTTGAAAGAAAAAGAATAAAGAATAAAAATATATAAACACTATTGCCAGCATTATACATTTTCTTATGCTGTGAAGTTTCTTCAAAAAGAAAGATTTGACAATTCAATATTCAGTTTGAATTTGGCTTTTCAGCATAACACACAGCCATTGTTTTTTGATTGAGGCCAGAACTACTGAATATGCTGGATTGCTGCATCTATATTAACATACTATAAACTGACAAAGAGTGAAAGAATATAATTTAAGAAGTTATACACTTCTGAGCTTTTTACTTACAATCAGATTATGCCTTCAAAGAACTAACTTTTGTCTGTAGAATAAAGACAAGTGTAGCATGAAAACCTTCATTCTAGAACCAGAAAAAGGAATCAATCAATTATTTTGGGTTCTACTTAGAAATGGCATATGTACTTGTTTTTGTTTTGTTTTTTCTCATTCACAGAAGTAATCAGTCTTCAGATATGATACAAATTGCGATCCCTAAACCTGTTGGTTATATGAGAACTTTGCCAAATGAATAACTGATTTTGTTATGAAATCTTTTCATACAGTTCAAAATGTATTCATTAATATACTCTTCCATACAAAGTATCACTGATTTGTATTTTTTTGTGTCTGCTTTTGTACAGAAAACAGATTTTCATTCTCTATCAATAAATAATTAGACAATGTAAAACAGATCAATGTTGAATATTTTTCTATGAATAATAAATTCCAATGAATAATTATTCAAGATTAATTATAGAGTAGTTACTGATTAATTAATGAAACGAAAGACAAAACTGATTCAAGTACATAGATGCAAAATTACTTACTCCGCACCAACTTACATTTCCCAGAAAAATAATTTGAATGAGTAAATATTATCCAACCCACTCTCCCACTGGCAGTGTATGACATAAGCAGAGTTTTTAAAAGGAGTAACGCTACTTTAAATTCAGAGTTTTCTTTCTGATTGTCCAACCAAAGCTGAAAAAAAAAAACAAACAGTTTGCCCTACTATTTAAGTATAGCTGGGGAGAGAACAGATGGATTCATGCCTTTCATAAGGGCACTAGCATGAAAGGGAATGCAAACAGCCTATTTACAGATTTATACAACATTCGCCAATTCCATTTCTTATGATGATCATATTTACCCAACCCCTCCGCTCGGGCAGGATATGGCACAAGGTCAATTTTTAAGTGGAGTTTAACAGGTTTGAATTCAGAGTTTTCCTTCTCCTAGACCAGTTGCCTCACCAAGGCTGAAGAACCCAGTCTTCCCTACTATTTACCCATAGCTGGAAGGAGAATAATTGGATTTATACATTTCCCAAGGGTATTAGCGCTATGTGAAATGCAATCAGTCTCGTCCAAAATTTAATCTCATGTTGCCGTGTCCATTTCCTACGACGATAACCATTACAGCACGGGCACCTCCACATTTCTTATGAAGATAACCATTGTGTTAAGTAAGGAAAAGTAAACTTGGCGACCTTAGTCGAGGACGACCCGAAGGCTCACTTTTCAATAGCTACTACACCGAGGTGTAGGGGAGGGCACTACTCCTTTCCCTGGATTGCTCCACTTTACCCTTGATACATACCTTATATTGGTAAGTGTTAAGCAAGGAGGTATCAAGTACCATTTTTAAAGTCTTTGGTATAACGCAACCTGAGATGGAACTCTGGTCTCCCGGACCATTGGTGAACACTCTACCCACGAGGCCAATGTGCTATGTATGTTTCCAAAAATACTCCTATAAATGAGTTTGAATGAGTATGAATAAAAAATGTTGACTATCCTGTTATATTCACCTGCTACGATTAGCAAAAAATTCTTGGTTGAATATTCCCTATGCTTTGCTAAAATCTATTGAGCTTCCTCTTCATATCCTCTGCATTAACAATAAAAATAAGTTTTCTTCCTTTAATGGTATATCAACCTTTGTGGTTTATTAAATGTCAAAGTCATCCTTACAGAAAAACAGTAGCAGTATTATTTAATCCATAGCTAGGGGACATAAAGAGGTTTACATTGGTCTAGTGGGTAGAGTGTTCGTCAGTGGTCCATTAGACCTGGGTTCAATCCCAGTTTGCGTCATACCAAAGACTTTAAAAATAGTACTTGATAACTCCATGCTTAACACTCCGCAATATAAGGTATGTACCAAGGGTAAAGTGGATTAATCCAGGGAAAGGAGTAGCATCCTCCCCTACATCTCGGAGTAGTAGCTATTGAAAAAGGAGCCTTCTGGACGTCCTCGACTACGGTCACCAACTTACTTTTTATACCTTATCATTTATCTAAAAGTGGATGTATTAGAATGACAGGAGTTCGAATTCGCTTACTACAATGTTGATTATAGCACGTTAGTCACCACAACACAGGGACTCCGCACCAAAGATATTCATTGTCAGTCAATCTAGATTTGTAAAAAAAAAATGATTTTAATTCATTAATTTAGAGAAACTATTATTTCTTTTTTCCATAATTTCTCATTGAATTGTTTTGGTCAGTGATACTAGAACGAGGGAAAAGCCAGTGACATTGAACTTAATAAAATTAAGAAAGAAGTCTTGATGAATATTTTTCTTTTACATGTATTATTTCATTGCATAAAGAGAGTAATGTTGTGCTATTAGGAAAGACTATGAAGATGCCAAATGATATAAAGCACGAATTAGAAAACATAAAATAAAAAGATTGAGGCATATCTGGTATAATTCTAACGATGAAAATATAAGGCAGGGGAAAATAAATGACTTCCAAAGCAAAATGAAGAAAAAAAGATCTTTGAAGCCGATTTTTTCTGTATTATATATATATATATATATATATATATATATATATATATATATATATATATACATAAAGTAAGTAAAATTGGTGACCGTAGTCGAGGGCAACCCAAAGGCTCCCTTTTCCATAGCTTCTACACACTATTGCGTGGAAATAATATTTATCTGCTTTGGCTCTATCTCTGATAATAAGGTCAGTAAAAAAAAAAGAAAAAGCAAACAACGTAAGCTATATTTATCTATCTTTTTTCAATCATTTACGTTTCAAATATTAAAAGTATACAAATATATATTTAAACACACACACACACACGCACACACACACACACACACACACACACACACACACACACACACACATACACTTATATATATATATATATATATATATATATACACACACACATCTATGTGTCTGAGTGTATGTGTACGCATAATTATGATAAAAATGTCTTCAAGAGTATATATGACGTTTACACTGCAAATATGACGCTTTCAGCTCGCCATCGGATGTACATGTATTTGAGTACCACAAAACTTTAAAGTCAACTTAAAATTTTTAATCACTTCAATAATTGCCTGGAGTAAAATGATTAGTATTTGTGATTTTTAGATTAATTATTTCCTTCTTTAACAATAAAAACATTGTCATATGAATAATTGATTAAGAGTTGTTTTTATGGAATTTTAAGCGATGAAAAATTCTGTTATCACTAATTTTTAAAAGTGTTCAATATCCTCATAAGCTAAAGTCTTAATTCCAATTTACTAGAATCTGTTTTTTTTTTCGAGGTCTACATAGTATGAATAAAGAAACTACATTCATCCAGTTTTGAAGATAATGGGATTGTTGAACTCTTGAATTAGAGGCTACCAGAACGTGCAATAGCCGAAAGAATTAATTGAAATCAGACATTAATAAAATAGTTCCTGAATGATCCAGAAAATTATGGAGCCAAGAAAAGAGGTGGTAAACCCAATATGTCTGATCTGACACATATCAGGGTACTGCAACAAAATTTCAATCAGTTGTTGGCTTGATTGAAGTCAGAAACAGGGGTTCAACATCACAAACAGACCATTAAATGAATTGTTTGACATGATTCAAAGAGAAAAATACTTTGAAGATAACTGTATAACTTAGGATCAGGTCCAATGCGCATATGATTCATTAAAAGATTAGAACAATAATTTAATTAGAAATTTTCCTCATCGTTTAAACATCTGTGACACATTCTCGATGTGTATATTTGTGTGTTTGTATAACTTTGTGTGTGTTTGTGTGTGTTTGTGTGTGTGTGTGTGTGTGTGTGTGTTCGAGGGACTGCAAAATTTACTTAACAAAACTTGTAGATAACAGATAAAAACTGCAAATCTCGTTAAACGTTTGGAAATATATAAAATAGCTCAATGTGGCACAATGGTATTAAATATTTGTACAACCACACACAAATATATATATATATATATATATATATATATATATATATATATATATATATATATATACTAGCTGTACCCGGGCGCGTTGCTGTGGCTCAGTCTGTTTAAATGGTGGGGTGGGGAAAGAAAATGCATGTTTCTAATATGTTTACTTTTCCAATACTTGTGGATACACAATATTCTTGGTAGTTCCAGTTTCCGTGTAGATAAAGAGATTGTTTGGATTGCCGACTCTGAAACAAGCAATATATAATTGCCCATGTGAGAAGAAATCAATGTGTAAATATAAGCCACACAATTCTAAAGATTGTCCGTGTGCTTTGTTGATCGTGATTGCAAATGCCAATCGAATTGGGAATTGCAATCTCTTAAGTTGAAATGACATATATGTTGGAATCATAAGAATTCGCAGGTGGAGGACATCTTCACCTTTGAAAGGCCCTGTCAAAATTGTTGCTTCTGTGATGTTGGTCATTAATTTTTTTACTGAAAGACGTGTGCCATTGCAAAGCTTGGGCTGGTTAATATTTCGCAACATGATAATTAGCACACCATAGAATATTTATTAAACACCAAAATAAATGGGGTATCAATAATGAAGAAAAAATTCAAGAATAAGTTTTTAGAATAAAAAGAAATTTACTTACTACTGGACCAACGAAATATGGTTTAAAGTTTATTAACGAAAGAAATCTTTTTAAGGAATGTCTTTCGTTGAAGTTAAACAAAAAAAAAAAAAAAGAAATGTTGAAAAAAGAAAAGAAAATATTTAGTAAACAATTCGTTACTGCTGAACCAACGAAATATGGTTTAAGAAAGAAAACTTTGTAATGGATGTCTTTCGTTGAAGTTAAACAAAAAAAAGGAATGTTGAAAAAAAGAAAATAAAATATTTAGTGAACAATTCGTTAGAATAAAACGAAATTTACTTACAACTGAACCAACGAAATATGGTTTAAAGTTTAGTGTCTCTGTTTAAGTTAATCAAAAAAGAAAGAAAAGTGATAAAAGCAGAAAAAAAATTCTCGTGTAAAATTCTTGGAAAACGAAAATAATGTTTACTTTCATTATTTGCGTTCGGTTTTTCTCGGGGAAAAACGACTTATAAAAAATATCTTTTTAAATATTCTAATATTTAAACAAATTAGGGTATAAAATTGGAGATTATCGGTTAGTAACAAACATTTATATATATATATACACAATTTTTTTCTTTTTGTTGGTCCAACGAGAGAAAAGTAAATATTATAAAATGAACAGGTCCGCAAGTGAATTTAGTATTTAAGATTTTTATTTTCTATAACGTTGCTCTACACATGTTTCTGATTTCATAGTTGTCTCCAGGAGACTAATTCACCTCCTGAAGATGACTATGAAATGAGAAACATGTGTAGAGCAACGTTATAGAAAATAAAAATCTTAAATACTAAATTCACTTGCGGACAGATTCATTTTAATATACATATATATACATATATATAACTTGGCGAATGGAGATTAAAGAAGGTTTAAATATCTTCGAATGAATGACATGTTTTGAGGCTACAATTGCAGACGAAGATCTACTTAACCTGAATGAGTTCCGGTTTTAAAGTGCTTCCTCTCATTTTCTGCTCTTACTCTCTTATTTGCTTTGGAAAGAAAGATTGCCTTAAAACCTCATGGGGCCATGTCTTCCTATTTGTAACCATTGATAATCACTTATGGCTGATCTTTCAACAAGTGCGAATCTTTTTAGCCAGTCCATATGTATGTGTGCGCGTGTGTGCTTGTTCGCGTGGGCACTTGAAAATTGAAAAGGAAAATGAATCTGATTGATTTGATTTTTGCGGCATTTCCACTCGTCTAGGATAATTTGATGCATATAGATTAGGGAATCGCTTTCATTGTATGTGTATATTTACATTTTTGTATATTTGTTTATAAATCTTTTTGACCCACACTCCTATAAAATAGGAATAACTTTTAAACAAATTTATTTGTCCAATAGATGAGACCTAAACAGGTACTTCAACAACGAGTCAGAGTGGACCTGGGAGTAATGCCAATTAAGCAGTGTTTAGCAATACCCTGATTTCCAGAACTGGTATCTCACCATGAAATGCAGTTTAGTGTTATACCCAGGACAATTGAAAGGGAACGTCTCAGAGAGAGAGAGAGAGAGAGAGAGAGAGAGAGAGAGAGAGCAACTTGGGGGATAGAGTTAGGAGAGGCAGTTTGGCCTTCAGAGTTAGGTCAAGTTAGGTTGTTGGGGAGAAACCAGGGAAACTGAAGGAAATGATAAATGAACCGAAGCAGAATACTTATGACATCATACGGTTATCACAAGTAGACTCTTATATTTTGCATTTCCAATAACCTTTAGGAAAAATAAACATCAAAAGTTTTGTTTAAGGAAGCCTTCATTGCTTTGCATAAAGAGAAATTGTTGTTGTTGTTGGTGGTGTTGGTGGAGTTGTCGTTTTTGTTGGTAGTGGTTGTGGTGGTGTTGGTGTTGGTGGTTGTTTTCTTCTTTGCATTCGAATTCCTTCGAAGCGAAGATATTTTTTATTGGTTTTATAGTTTGCTCAATTAATTCTTGAATACGATTTTAAGGTCTCCTGCAAATAAAGTAAAATTAAGTAAAATTGTGTGCTTACTTTTAGTTATGCAGATTCATTCTACATTCTCACCAGGAAATGTCAGATTTTTCTACGTCAATTTTCTTTCTTTCACAACATATATCTTTCTTCTTCTTCTTCTCTCCCTAATCTTAAATACTTTATCATATTGACTTCTAAACTTACTGCAGAGGAGGATTACAGTTGAAACTGGATGGGACAGGTTGTGTCAGAAAATACAACAGAAAAATATAAAGCTGCCGTTTACTTCCCATGATTCACAGTTGGTGAACCATTCAGTTGTTTGGGCCTTTCCCTTGATATGAAGCCCAATTGTTTCAACCACGGGCATAAACTGTGCATTAGTGAGTAAAATATATGCTTTGCTGGAGACACTTTGGTGCCAAGCGAAAATGAAAATAGACACAGTTCTCTATTAAATCACAAGCAGACTATCCCTTCTTAAGACAGGGTGATAGTATTAAGATGTATCAAAAGTATTTTCATTTTTAATCGATTATTTTTTCATGGGGAGCCTCTCAAGAGTTCCTTTATGATATGATTTATTAAACTTATTCAGTACTTGATAAATGGTAACTTTCTATGACACAAGCTCTTTGAATGCTCGTATTTAAGTTCAATTAATAAACAACAGATGCTCATTTCACCTCAAGGTTTTAATTTGAACTACACGTTTATGATGGTCAAACGAATAACAAGATCTGAAACAAATGGGATATGTTTGATTTCCGTTTCTTTCTTAAATGCCATATCAACCCTTTGCATTATTTAATGCCAAAGCCATCCGTTTAGAAAAAAACAGCTGTGATACTATTTAACCCATAGCTTGAATGATAAGGGATTTCATACCTTTACCAAGGGTATTAGTCCAAAATTAATCATAATTGTGTGACAGGAGTTAAAACTTGCTTACTACGATGTTGCAGTCCAGCACGTTTGTCACTAGTTTACGGGGACTTCTCCTCACACAGCCAAATGGAATATACCCAAACCAGAAACTGTCTTAAAGAAGGACACGTATAAAATTTTGTAGGATTTTGAGATACAAACGGATCACCTTATTCCGGCCAGTAGACTAGACAAGCTATGGAACATGAGAGTAACGGTGATACCAATTGTTTATGGCGTGCTTGGAACCGTCCCCAAAAGCTTGGAAAGGGACGGAAGTGCTGGAAATCGGATGAGGAATTGAGACCAGAGCATTGTTAAAATCGGTTTGAATACTGAGAAGAGTCCAAGAGACTTGAGAAGACTTGCTGTTACTCAGACCCAAGTGAAAGTGTGAGTGCGCTCGATACAGTCACCAAAGGTTAGGTAGCGGGACTGGAGGACTAGGATATAATAGGACGGGTAGAAGTCATCTAAACAACAGCATTGTTGAGATCGACCAGAATACTGAGAACAGTACTGGAGACTTGATGAGATTTGCTGTCTCTCAGACTCCAGTGAAAAACCATCAGTTAACGTTGGTGCGAAAAACTTTCAAAAGAGAATAATAATAATAATAATAATAATAATAATAATAATAATAATAATAAAGTACCTTGACCTTGCTAGAGAATTGAAAAAACTATGAAACATGAAGGTGACAATTACACCAATTGTGATTGGTGCTTTTGGCACGGTAACTAAAGGATTATTAAAGGGCCTGGAAGATTTAGAAGTTGGCGGCCGAGTGGAGACCATCCAAACAACAGCATTATTGAAAACGGCCAGAATACTGAGAAGAGTCCTGGAGACTTGAGGATACTTGCTGTCACTCAATCTCCTTTGAAAGACCATCAGCTTACGCTGATGTGAAAAACTCTAATAGGTAATAAATAATAATAATAATAATAATAATAATAATCTTCCCCTGTCTGAGTCTTGAGTTGAGACGCGATGAAGAATTGTAAGAAACGAAACGTAAAGCTGAAAATTGAATAATAATAATAATAATAATAATAATAATAATAATAATAGAGATAGTAATTAGCTAGAATACACAAAAGAGTCCAGGAGACCTGACAAGACTTTCTGCCACTGAGACACCTGTGAAAGGCCACCAGCTAATGATGGTGTGAAAAACCTGCAAGAATAAGAACACTCAATAAAGTACAGGAGACACAAATACCCATAATGGTTGACGAGGGTGAAAACTATCCTGATCCAGTTGGGTCTCCAGAAAGGAAACATCGTAAGCAAATACAGACCTAACTGTACGGATAAAGGAAGAGATATATTACTCGCTGGAATGCCGCAAACTCTTTCCAGAAGAACAGAAGGAATGTCACAAGAGAACAAGAGGAATATATGTCCAATAATATATAGACCAGTCCATTCTCAAGAAGGTAAAATCAAGGAACAAAAATGTAGCTATGGCATGTACAGACTACAAAAAGGGATACAATACGATTCTGCAAACTTGGATAATAGAATGTCTGAATGTGTTCAAGATATCAGAGAAAGTAGTAAACTTAATCTCGAGAGATGTAAAAAACTGGAGAATGGAACAAACACTTGCATAGGTTCATCACTACTATTTATGATAACAATGATGCCGTTTAAGGAGGCTACAAATTTACAAAGTCTCAAGAAAAAATTAACCCACTTATGTATATTGATGATATTTGCTTAGAATGAAAAATAACTAGAAACCTTTATGTAAACTATTAGAATCAACAATGTAGATATTGGAAGGAAAATTGGAATTATAAACTGTAAATTATTTTAAAATAGAAAGTAAAAAGAGAAAAAACTTCAAGAAATAGAACTGCACCATGAGGAAGGAATGAGATTATTGAGTGAAAAAACAAAGAACAAATACAGACGCCTTCAAACATACTGAGATGATTTTGGTTTAATTTGGTTTGATTTTATGCCACATCAACCATTGCAGGTTATTACTGCAAAATCTATTTTTATACAAACAAACAGTTCTATTTCAATCAACTCAGTTTAGCGTAAGTACAGTTCCAATGTCAAAAACAGTTCTTTTTCCAAAAATTCAGTTTTGCATATAAAAAACAGTTCCATTTTAAACAATTCAGTTTAGTTTTATTTGACCCATAGATAGGACCCTATCAGGTACTACCACTGAGATGAAAGAAAAGTAGTTATAGATATTCTATAGAAGTTTACATGAAATAAATTTAGGACTAAAGGAATAGGAAAAATAAAAGTTAGTCTGATGCTGTAAGACTGTAAATGAGTGGTCAAAAAGTGTGAATAGATAAGTTATAAAAAATAAAACAGCAGCTGAAAGAGAGACAAACTGGCAAAGTCCAAAAGGCTTAGTGTAATAAAATATACTTTCTATTGCCCCTCGATGTACTTTATCTGTTTTTCTCACATCCACTAAACACCTCCATAATCTGGGATAGATCCGATAGTGACTCTGATGGGAAATATATTGGCTATTTGGCGGGAAAAGAGAGATGACTGTGTGAAGACTTTGATAATGAATCGGATATCACACTGATGGAACGTCACAAGGAGACGCGGAGGAAAACGGAGTCATCAAAGGGAAAACTAGGCGCGAAGAAAACTTAGTCAAAGATCAGTTTAACTCTAGAAATAAAGAAAATATTGATAACTCGACTGATAGAGATAACGTAGAAGAAGTAGAGATATGTACAATTAGCAAAACCCAAGATGTTGAAAAAGTCACGAGACAACAGTAAACAGTTCTGACGATGACTAAAAGAAAAGGCATAGAAGTAATCGACTTTAGTCCATACACAGTTTAAGTAAAGGAGAGACAATTCATGCATACGATTATAATGTACGTGCTGCGACGAATAGCATGACAAATTCAAGAGACGAGAAATAAAAAGCCAGTGACGTAAATATAGATAAGACAAAAGAAGTACAGAATGTTTCATAACTATTGAAACAAAGTAACCACTGTTAACATCTTCCTTGTTGACTTTCTTCTATTTTGCCTTTCAGATTATTGCTGGGAAATAGTTATCATTTTGATATACGAATATGTGAAATTTCTGGGTTTAACGATGGAGCAGAAGATGCTTTTGTGTGAAAATATATTACAAAACTAAATCTTTCAATATTGTTTAAGCAAGATACTGAAGGAAGTTCTGCTTCAACACATTTCCAAACAGTCGGTCAAGAACTTTGAAGCTCATGGTACTTGAGAAGATCATAGGGAAATGGATTCCTCACCATTTGGGCCTCCAATAATAATCGGAACATTCAAGAATCTGTCAGCCAGCGTCCATCCTGATTTAAGTTTCATAATGTTTTCACACAAAAGATCCATCATTCAATGCATACTTTCGCTATATTTAATTATCAAAATGGTTACAATTTCCAAGGAATAATATGAAAAAGAAGGAGAATAACGTACACAGAGAAGATCTGAGAGGACGCTGTTTTATTTCAACAATTGTTAAACACTCTCAAGCACAGGAGATAAAGGTTTTGAACCCGAAATCTTTCAGAAATCCCATAGCGATAGACACGTTAGTAGCCAACGCCTGAAAGGTAGCAGGAAAGTGAAACTTTGGAGAAAAGAACAGATTAAGAACTTAGTAAATGTTTAACTAAGATATGTTAAAGGATAGAAAAATAGATCATAGATATATGTATGTACCCAACCTCTCCGCTACGAGGAAGAGTAACCGATTCGATCTCGTGTTCTATCTTAGTGTCACCATTCGTGCAAAGAGACTTCATTTTTTACCAGCCGATTATATCACTTTATTCATAAATATTATAAGTGCAAGTAATCGAAATAAATAAGCTGGCAGTTATTACAATAATGCAAATGAAGTACTGATTCTGCTTCTTGTTGCAGTAGGTGGGAACATAAATATATCCACCAAATGAATTAGAATGGAAGCGCTCGTATGATAATGGTTATTTTCATAAGAAGTCCCCTCGGCTACTCGAGATCAAATCTTGAACAAGGCTGCATGCGTTTCGCTAGGGCTTATATTTCTGGCCTTGTGCCAAACTAAGTTTATTCTTTAGATAAAGATTATCAACCATTATTAGTTTTAATCCCAGCCTTTCTAAGCCTGTGTCCCATCTATAAGATGGGCTGAAAAAAAGTAGAAAATATAGAATGTTATTCATCAACTTCTGAGGCTGTTAAATAGTGGCACTCGTAGTGTTTATTGGTTATTGTAAGAAATGAACTCACGTACCTGAGTTCAAATCATAAACGCAGCTGTTTACATTTCACTTAGCGTTTACACCTTTCTGAAATGTATTCTCCCTCCACCTACGGGTAAATAGTAGGATAGACTTGTCTCTTTAATTTTGGTATGACAACTGGTCTCTAAGAAGGAAAGCTGAATTCAAGCCAGCCGTAAACCTTAAGAGGAATGGGCCCTATCAGGTTATTCCTGCTGAAGACACGCTACATTAGTACCGTCCTCACGACCAAACAAGGTTATGTGACCCATGAAGAAAAGAATCTATTTTAATATCGTGGCTTAGCCAGAGACTTCCACGCAAAGAGGGAGTCTTCACCAGACATGTGAATGTACCGTTACTAATTGATACAATGGAACGCAGTTACTGTTGTAGGTTCTTTTGAACCTGTACCGGGAAGAAAGGAGCCGAAGATGCTAAGATGAGACATAAAAGAATGAAATGCAAAATAAAGGGACTGACATGATCGGCTATATAAAAAAAACAAAAATTTAAAAAAAGTGAGGACAAAAACGAAAACAAATGTAGGAAAATACTGACACAAGTAGACTTTAAAAAACCAAGAAAACATATTTCCTTTTAATGAAAAAAAAAACTAAATGTGATAAAGTGACGTAGCAATAACTTTTTGTTTATTTATGAACTTTTCAAAACTAGAAAGCTATTTTTCCGTTGAAAAACTTTTTTCTTTTGTTTATTTTTATTTAATTTTTTTCACTCCAAAATGTTTGACAACTTTTTTTTTGTGTTTGTAAGCTTTGGTGGTATATGTCTGTAAACTGTTATAATAGGCGTGAAAGGGTGGAAAAACGGACACAGATAGAAAGAATAGAAATTAAATTTGTATCTTAGAAAAGATAAGAATGTAAAAGAAAAAAGACTGGCGTGTGCAACATTGTAAACTAGTGGTCGTGGAGTGCGAATAGGTAAATTACAAAAAACAAAACAAAACAAACAAACCAGAAATAGCAGCCGTAAGAGAGGAGGGTTGGCAAGGTTCAAAATCTGGTCCAGTAGTAATAATAAAATATACTTTACCCAGGCGGGAAAACATGTTGTCGAAATCATCAAACTTTATCAGCCATCTAAGTAACCGTAAAAATGTCCAGAATGCTATCCAGGCAGGTCGGAGAGAGGATTCGGTGTTTTGAGAACCCTATTAAAAGAAAGTTTTTTTCAATTCGCTCTCTTTCGTTGTTATGGACACGAGACAAGCACAAGCGTGATCTGAGTGACAAAGAAACAGCCAAAAATCCGAAAAAGGTTGTTTGCTACGTGAAAATGAATAAATAAATAAATAAAATGAAAATCTACCTAACACAGTTTTCACGCCACTTGTTTCTACGTATTTCCATGGCCTCGTTAACTGAATGAAGGGAATTACCCACAAAATCCTAAATTTATGAAGGATTGTGCATTTGTTTGTTTATTTTCTCTTATCTGCAATAGCCCAGTCGGCTGGGGCTGTGGAAAACACTAACTGAATTTCTGCAGAGGGGTTAGGCCCCACCCCAACGAGTGTATTGGATAAGATATTCAACAATCTAATGGTAAGGTTCATGTAATGCTGGGGAGGGGAATGCCTTTCATTGCCCTCGCTTCGAGGTACACTTTGGCCCGGAGTGGTAGCACCAGAAAGAGCCCTATCTATGGGTCAAATAGAACTATTTGACACCTAATCTGAAAGCAAATAAATGACTGATGCTACATTGAATTGTTTTAAATAGAACTTTTTAATCATTTAACTGTGTGTAAATAAATGACTGATGTTTAATTGAATTGATAATCATAAGGCATTCGGTCCTTCTTCATTTGAAACCACTCAGTTCTTTCCTTTGCGAGGGTCCTTAGCTACTTTAGCCGCTTGCCAGATTTCATCATCATCATCATCATATCGTGCTGGCAGCACGGATATCCCTGACCCTCTCTCGCCACTCCTCCCTATCGTTCATCGCCCTAGGCAGGTCTTCAGAACAACAACCTGTATCCTCACATAGCTGCTGAATGTACGTTCGTGCTGGTCGTCCTGCTTTTGCTCGGCCATGTGTGGGGATCCATAAGAGTACATCTCTTATGAGTTCATCTCTGCTTCTCCAGCAATGTCCTGCATGTCTGGTTCGCCTAACTTGAATAGTTTTCGTGATAGGGGGCAGGTGGCCGTACAGTTGGTGTCTTGTGGGGTGTTGCTGCCAGGACTTGTTGAGGATGGCACGCAGCATTCTTGTGTAATTGCCATCTAGTTTCTTCTCCAGCCGTTTTGTTAGCGTCCATGTAGTGCATCCATATAGCAGTATCGATGTGACCGCTGCCTGGAAGAAGCTGCGTTTCATTTTATCGGTTAGGTCTGATTTCCATATAGTCGATAGCCTATTGATAGCTGTCCATGCTTTCGTTAACCTCGTTTCGATGTCCTTTTCGGTTGATTCGACGCTGCTTCCTTGGTACGTGAATTTGTCTACTAGTTTAAGAGGGGTTCCTTTTAGAGTGGAGATGTCCCCCGTTTGGTTATAGCACATATATTCCGTTTTGTGTGCATTAACATGGAGGCCTATGCTTGCTGCTGCTCGTTCCAAACTATGCAGAAGTGTTTCGGCTTGGTCAGGTGTATTTGCCAGTATCGCTATGTCATCGGCGTAGTCGGCGTCGGTAATTGTTGTTGCGGGGTATCTTCTGCTTCTTTTCTTCGTCAGTTCGAAGCCATTCTCTTTGATTTTGTCAATCGATGTTCTAAGTACGTAGTCTAGACAAATGATAAAGAGATACGGAGCCAGCGTGTCCCCTTGTAGTACTCCTGCTACAATGTCAAAGTATTCTGTGTCTCCATCTGGTGATCGTACTTTTACTTTAGTGTTTCTATAGAGAATCGTTATTGCCGCTACAGTTTCTTTAGGTATGCCGTACGCTAGTAGGATTTGTTCCATCTTTCCTCTGTGAATGGAGTCGAAAGCCTTGGTAAAGTCGACAAATATTAATGTCGCTTGTAGGTTCTTTGCCCGTACACCTTCAAGGATTCTGCGGATGGTTAATATTTGTGAGGTCGTGGATCTATTTCTTCGGAAGCCATTTTGGTTTTTTCTAAGTATGTTGTCGATTTTGGGTTCTATTCGGTTTCGTAGTAGGGCATTGTAGATTTTGGCAGCTATGGATGTAAGTGTTATGCCTCGGTAGTTTTTGGCTAATCCGAGGTCCCCCTTTTTAGGGAAGGGGAGTATGCATCCCTTCGTCCATCTATCTATCGGATTTTGATTGTATACTGCGTTGCAGTGTCGGAGCAGTATGTCGTCGAATTGTCTGGTCTTCCATACTTCCGGGGGAATTTCGTCCAGCCCTGCAGCTTTCCTATTTTTAATTTTTCTGAGAACCGAGTCGAGTTCTTCTTGTGTGAACGGTCCAAGTTTAATGTCTAATTGTTTGCTAATTATTCTGGTGATTGGTTCATGCGTTATTTTTGGTGGGTTTCCAAGTAAGTTTTCGAAGTGCTGTTTCCACAGTTTTATTCTTTCTTGTTGGTTTGCTGCTTAAATTTTGCTTTGGCTGTGTTCTTTCTTCTGCTCACTTCGTTTATTGTTTGCCAGGCAATTCTAGATTGTCTATCTTCCACCGAGTCTCTAATCTTATCTATCTGATTTTGAATGTATTCTGTCTGTTCCTTTATATATATGCCGGCTAATTGATATTGTGCCGTTTTTAGTTTTAAGGCATTTGTGTTTGTTGGGTTTTTTCGATAGTTTTTGGAGGCTGTTTTCACTAGTGCACGTTTTTCTCTCACCGCTAAAGTTTCCCATGGGACTCTATATTTAGTTTTAATTTTTGTTGGAATGTATTTTGCTGCTGCCTCGAGGTGTGCATTGACGAAATTTTCGTATTCGTCGTTTGGGTACTTTTTTCCGTCTTTTCTTGTAGTGTTTCGAATCTGTTTCTTAATTCTAATACGTATTTATCTCTTACATCTTTGTTGTTTAATAGGGCCCAGTCATAGTGTTTGGTGGTCGCTGTTCGTTTGTCGTTTTTTCGTAGGCTTAACCGTATTTTCGCTGTGACTATTCGGTGATCGGTGGACACACCCTCAAAAGAGGAGTATGCCTCGCAATTCAATGCACTATTCTTCCATTTCTTGTTTATAAGGACGTAGTCTATCTGAGCTTTAGTATTGTTTGCGTACGTGTATGTCCATAGTTTGCCCTCTCTTTTTTGGTAGTTTGTATTGAGGCATGCTAATCTATTTTCTATCATGAAATCTGTTAGATGTTGCCCATTTCTATTTGACGTGTTGTGGAGGCTGTATTTGTTGTTTCCGTTTTTCCCGATTTGTGCATTCATGTCTCCGCCAATGACTAACATGTTGTGTTTCGGGATGCTACGCACTAATGAGGATAACTCATCGTAGAAGGTGACTATTTCATTTTCTTCACTAATATTGGTGGGGCTGTAGCATGAGATGATTGTTGCTCTGGGGTTTCCGTTAAATGTAGCTGCCATCATTCTAGGTTGTATTTTCTCAACGCTATTAAGCGTTTTTAGTGCTCTAGGTCCTATAAGCAATCCTACCCCTCCTACTACGGCGTTGACAGAGTTTTTCCATGCGGATACAGTGGCGAGCGACCATCCATTGCCAGTTTCGTGATATTTGATATCTTCTGTGTGCGTGTATCTGTGTTCTTGTATGCATATTATGTCTATTTTATGTTCTTCGGCCGATGCGATTAGCTCTGGGAGTTGTCCTATTCTATTTAAGGTTCTTACGTTAAATGTGGCTATTTGAAGTGTTTGCTTGCATTTTAGTAGTTTTGATTGTTTGAGCTCTGTAGCTGATTTTTCGAACACCGAGGCCAGGGCTCCAACCTCAGCAGGACGCGCCCCTTTTTTACCCGCGCGAAGAGCGATGCGGTTTGTGTAAGTGGTTTGAGTGTGGGTCATGGTTATCTTTCGATGGCTGTTTTATTCTCTTCTATAGAAGCCACTCTTATAGAGGAGCAGCAGTAGTTCCCCGATCGAACTGGCGATCCTGAGCGAAAAGTCGTCAAACTCACGTCCAGGACCCATTTGGGTATTGAGTTTGGTCGTCCATTGGTTTATTCAAATACCTTTACGTACATCATGCTGCTTCCCATGTGTACATAATAAAAAAAAAAGGGGGGGGGAATTTGTTTTAAGTTTTAACTTAGTTAAAGTCCAACATTAAGGTACTTTCTTATGACTTTCACTAGTACTGACTTATACTTTTTTTGCTGTATTGGGACTTTTCCTGGGTTTTTCATTTTTTTTTCTTTTTTTTTTCTTCCTACAGTTGGGGACCTAGCAGGCTTCAGGAATTATAGAGCTTTTTTTTTTTTCCTTTTTCTCTTAGGGGGGGGCCTGTGGTAGCATTAGGCGTTCTAGGCTTTTTCTTCTAAACTACTGTTAGGGCTTTCTTTACGAATTTTTAAATTATTCGATAGAAGATATTCAAAAACGTTCTGCCTTGTTCGCTGACATGTGGATAGGCTAATATCAAATTGGCTTTATAGTAGAGTAAGCGTGCCTTTACATTTAAAACGCATAGTTTAAGCATTATTTCACAAACAAAATACAGCATAACATTTTGTAAAATTCAGCATTTTAAATTGGACTTAAAGACATACTGACCAATATTGACATATTTCTTCCACTTGGCTCCTGAGTTCAAATGCTTCTTCTTCGTTTGGACTTTTATTTACTACTGATATTTTAGGTAGCTTTGGGGGCGGTCTACTGGGGTGGAGGGGGAGAATTTGTTTTTGTTTTTTGGGGTTTTTTTTTTTTTTCCTTTTTCCCTTTCTGGGGGGGGGGCTGTGGTAGCATTCTAGGCTTTTTCTTCTAAACTACTGTTAGGGCTTTCTTTACGAATTTTTAAATTATTCGATAGAAGATATTCAAAAACGTTCTGCCTTGTTCGCTGACATGTGGATAGGCTAATATCAAATTGGCTTTATAGTAGAGTAAGCTTGCCTTTACATTTAAAACGCATAGTTTAAGCATTATTTCACAAACAAAGAGCTCTATTATACGTAACCTTTAGAGATTTTGCTTTGAGATCAGAACATTTTATATGAATAACGCTATGAACAGGGATCTTACTCTATGATTTGTCTATGCTATATGGTTATGGTCCTTACATCACGACCTGTCTACTCTCATCTCATCTCCCTTCAGTTTGTTCTTCACTTCACTTTGTCTCTTCCCCGGTTCTCTCGTCTTCCCGCCTTGGTTGCTGTGATGTCTCCTTTCTGTTGCCATCCTTGATCTTGTTCGTTGATGAGGAATGGCGACGTGACCACCATTTCATGTGCACATTTTACTTTTTCATTTCTTGAAAATTTCTTGAATCATTATAACTCGTTTGGCCAAAACAGGCGGTTGGAGAACAAAATGAGGTGTTAGATCCCTTTCGTCGAGTGTGTCTCACAAGTCGACTGATTTATTCTGACTTCAGAACCGTTTTGGTCCCCTGAATGAAACTATCCAATAAAAGCTGTGGACTCAGATTAACTCGGGGTTTAATGGCTATTGAACACGTTCATCTTCCAGTATATTACAATTCAACATTCAACTTAAGGGCTCAGAAATAAATCAAAATATTACATTACATGTCAAAGATAGATTTCACCAATTTTGGAGGTAACACTCCGAGTCCAACATTTTGGAAGTCCGCCCACAGTTTATCATGTGAGTTTGTGCAGTGGTTGCCTCTTTGTAACCAGTCGTTGTTTGACCCAATTAACATCAAATACCAGGGGTTTTGTGCTGGTATTTCTTCGAGCATCTGTAACACATGATCAAATATGGACAATCCTCGTTGCACCACCCTTGATGATTGGGGAACGGTGTTGCGCATCACATACAGAGCCTTGCTGAAGATTAGGCCATTTTATAATTGGTGTCCCGTGATAGTTCTCTAATGTTTGCAGTGGAAGGCTTCATGCTTATCCATAATTACCTTTGCAGCTGGCCAGCTGCTACAGTCATGCTTTATCAAAGACACACATGGTGTATCATATAGGTGCAGTCTTCTTGTTATTGTAGTACAACAAAAAGACACATCATAAAAACTTTTTCTTTAGAGCAATATTGTTGAGATGTTTCTAAGACTCAAGTCCTTTTTTAACAGTGCGGCCTCTCGGCCTACCTTGATCATTATAATTTCTAATGAAAGATAATTATCAAATAAGAGAAATCTTCTAGTTATTCAATTATATGTAATTACAAAGAAATGCTGAAAAATTCCCATCCCAACCAATAAAGGAATTTTAAAAAATAATTTTTTGGGGGGAAGGGTTTAAAAAACATTATAAATCATGCTTAACTGCAAAATGAATATGTCGAGTTTTTATGACTGTAGTTCATTCCTTTCTTCGTCTGGCTGAGAACTTTTCAGCACCCTATCATGATTATAAGATAAATTTGGTATGTGATTTTACATTATCATTACTGGCCCTTAATACTAATGAAACTCGTTCGTGGAAATAGCACAGGCTACGATTAAATTTTATCAGACATATCTGGACAAAACAAAATGGGATTCCTAGGGCGCATCGGCTAACCAGCCTATTTGCGACATCATAGTGAATTCCAACTCCAGCTATCGCATTCACTTTCAGACTAATACCCTGGTGAAAGGTGTAAACCCCCTTATTTCTCCAGCTATAGGTTAAATAGTACCATTACTGTTCTACAAGGATGTCTTTGGAATTAAATAACGCATTGTTGGGTATCACCCACCTTCTTCCACACAATGAACTAGTCCATCTGCCATATATAGCAGGGCAGACTAGAAGGTGAAGGACGGCTTCTTCCAGAAGTAGACTTTTGATTCAGTTGTCGGGTCGCACTTCGGCCGGCCGTGCTGGCTGCGGGGCGGATCTGGCCGAGTGTGTCTCAACAGTTGGATAATTTCCTTCGGCCTCAGGGGGCCTTGCCCCCAGGCTATTACCCCCTTCGGGGAGATTGGGTTGATCGCCCGGAGCCTGAGGCGCCCCTAATAAGGGGAATGTCGACGGGGCCATAGGCATTTTTGGGAAATGCCGGACGCGTGTGGGCTACGGCCCTGCGCCCGGATCCACCAAAAAAAGGCCTTGTGCCACACTTTCACGTTCGGTGGGGCGTGGAACAAATACCTCAGCTTCTTATAGGAGCTGCATTCAGTTGTCGAGTCGCACTTCGGCCGGCCGTGCTGGCTGCGGCGCGGATCTGGCCGGGTGTGTCTCGATAGCTGGATTTTTCCTACGGCCTCAGGGGGCCTTCCCCCCAGGCTATTACCCCCTTGGGGGGTGATCGCCCGGCGCCTGTGGCGCCCCTAATAAGGGGAATGCCGACGGGGCCGTAGGCATTTTTGGGAAATGCCGGACGCGTTTCGGCTACGGCCCTGCGCCCGGACCCACCAAAAAAGGCCTTGTGCCACACTTTCACATTCGGTGGGGCGTGGAACAAATACCTCAGCTTCTTATAGGAGCTGCATTCAGTTGTCGAGTCGCACTTTGGCCGGCCGTGCTATTAAGTGTGGAACAAATACCGTAGCTTCTTATAACGGACGCCAATACTATCGTTGGACTATATCTTTATTCTGTATTCACTAATCCTATTTTCTTGTCTACTAATAGTCTCTGTATCGTATATACTTTTTCCTGAGAATATATCTCTATTTCCTCTCATATCGTGGTTTGTCCTTTATTTAATATTACAAGCGTTCACTAACCGGAACGCAACATGCATGATGGTTAATATGCCATTAAACAAAGGAACCAGATAAAACGTGAAACTATTTTTTCCATAAACTTATTACCAATACATTATGTATTGGCTACTCAAATTTTACGTTTCACTGTACAAGTAATGAGTTTATTTCAATACAGAAACCAAACTGTTTTTGTGAAAAAGTAAAGCATGTCTTATTTTATTTATCTTAAACAAGAGGACGTGGAAATCGATGGGGAAATAATTTATCTGAATGCCAGCAACTTTTCTCTTTCATTTTTTGAAGTCAATTGAGTTGTTAAGACGGAAAACATAAAAGTTACATGGCATTTAAACACTTTTCCTTTAACAGACATCTGACTTATTTTAACTCTATAACATCTATAAGATTTAGAAAACAGCTGTCATAAAATATTGGATGCTACGATTATCATATTCAAAGCAAGAGAGAGAGAGAGAGAGAGAGAGAGAGAGAGAGAGTGTGTGTGTATGTGTGTGTGTGTGGAAGAGGAGAGATTGACTCGACAAGAACTACAGTACTGTTTCCTATGTGGCACGAGTGAAAGAAATGGTAAAAATAATAGAATTAACAAATAGAGTGCATTTTAAAAACGGAAATATGATTTTTTTCTTTTGCGTTTTTTGGTGGGTGGAGAGTGCAGTCAACGAAGCTAAATGGTTGGATGTCCGTTCAACGATAGATGAGTTCTCCGTAAATGTTTAAGAATAGAATTGTTGTTGCTTGTCCGTTGTGCATGGCTTGATTCCAAAAGGGTGTATTCTGACAGCTATCAACACCTGGCCGTGGAAGCAGGTTAGGAAACTACTGCGTGTTGAAAACATGAAATAGCCAACTGTGGAAGACGGGATGCTATATGTTTTTAATATATCGTAGAAGTGTTCGCGGCCTCAGTTTGCAGTGTTTCCCAATTGGCTAAAATAAGGTTAATTCCTGGGAACCTGATTATTCATTACTATGTCTGCAGCAGTCAGATGAACGACCTACTGACTGTTCTATTTTTTTTTTTACGGTAATGAAAAGTTATGAATCATTACAAGGTTTGAATTAAAGTGTTTTGTCCCAAATAATCACTGGCATATTTGTAAGATGTAACAAAATATAAGGGAGTAATCGGTTTGAATTTGTAACAATAGATGTAATGCTGAGACAGTAAGTATGCAGAATAGTCAGAAAGAGTAACTGGTTAAAGGAGAATGAACCTCTGAGTAGAGAAAGAAGCTCATGGTACACTTTTTTGATGTTTTTGTCCTCGTTTTAACCACGTGATGTTTGCTTTGTGTTCTTTCTTTGTGTTGGACATATGAGTAAAGAATTATCCTGAATGTGTGTAAAGAAGATGTTGTTTCCTTCATCAATTACTCCATCCCAGACTACAGCGTACATGACCGACAGGAAGAGGTCAAAATATAAATCATGTGAACGCTGGTTTTGGGGGAGTAGAAGAAGTCGAGCAATAAATATTTGAAAAGAAGATTTGATACTGGGGTAGTGAATAGTTACAACTTATTTGGGTGCTTAGGAAAACTGCCTCCACCTTTAGAGGGTGACGAATTATTTAGGAAGAAAGGCTTTTCATTCATAGATGAAGAAAACCACTACATATGTTTTAGTATCCTTCTTAACGGCTTGAAGAACTTTTAAGATCCCATATAAACGTAAGTCAGTTTCTCTTTTGTAATTATGTGCTTGTCCTTTTCTGATACGGAGAACAATTAACATCCCTTTTCACTCTTTTTCTTCACTATTTTTCTTTGAGAAGCCACAATATAACATCGGCCTAATTTAAAAGTCACAGTGCCACTAAAGTTAGTGAAATCAAACATACGAAACTACATGATAAAAATCTATGCAGAAAAACCATAACATTTAATTACTTAGTAAATGAGAACAAACAAACAAGTGACAAGCAAAATACATTTATATGAAACCTAACAAAGATGTTTTAGGGAAAAGTATAGGATATGAGAGGTTATTAGAGAGACGTGAACAATCACGTGACATGATGGCTGATCGAGCTTATACGAAAGTTGTTCAAAAGATTCTAGGCCTCAAATTGAAAGAAGAGCCATAAGTGAACATTTGTGTCGTGTTAACATACGACCACTTCTCATAAAATTAGCAAAATTAATTCAGATTTCTGCTTTAATTTCTGTGCCGGTGAGGCCCTTATATATAATTTCGTTTTGGTTTCTTTCTTTAATGGCAGATCATCATCGTGGGTTACATAATTCCAAAGCCATTCTTGTTGAAGGAAAGCTGTGGTGTTATTTAACCCATTGCTGGGGGATTAGAAGTTCGTTCCTTTCCCGATGGTAGTAAACCGAGACTGAACGTATTAGCGAGAGTGAAGTTCGAACTTGCTTACTCAGACGTCGCACATTAGCTACTATGCAAAGGGGCTCTTCCCCCCATACAAAAGTGAGAGGGAAACGACATATATAAAATCTGTGTGAAGCTTATAACTATTTGAACAACCCCCGTAGACTGAGTGTACAACTGCTTACATAGGCAATGCTTAAATATTTAAGATCGATTGCATTTCCACCAAATGCCTAACAAATTTTGACAACTTGGCTCAGAATCTGCTTAATTTTCATATCTAATTTAACTACTATAGTTGAATTGTAGTTTTAAAATTCTGTATCTAATTTATTGGCCATGTAATTCTCACTGTGTATTAAATTGTTATTTTTGTACGCAAGCGAATAAAAGTGTCACTGCAAAGATGTTACAGCAATCAGATTATATTTGAAAAATTTCTTTTAACATAAACACCGATTTACCCAAAAGGAATACAACGTTTCTTAAAATGGACAGTCAAGGTTTTGATAACTTGCCAAATAGATACATATATAGAGGGAGAGAGAGGGTGGGAGAGAAAGACGGTGTCGGAAGAGAAAGTTTTAGAGTTATTGCCTCAAAGACATTTATCTATTGTCTCTGCTTAAAAAGGCCGGGACATTACAGAAACAAATTTTAGGTTTAGGCTTGGAATGAACATTTAGAAAGAAAAGGAAAAGAGAACTTGGAGTAACACTTAATTTCTTTAGATATTTTGGGTGTTTTCTTTCTTTTGTTTTTCGCTATTCAGTCTGGTAACTAAAGGTAAATTTAGTCTGAATGAAACGTATTTAGTTTGATCATTGCTTTGATAATTTATATGATATGGCATTTAAATACTTCTACTACTACTACTACTACTACTACTAATAATAATAATAATAAAGCTACCCGATAAAAACTATCAAGCAGAAACCTTATCAAAGGAATAAATACATGGGCTGTACCCCCACGTTAGATATTCGGGACCCTTTTTGAAGTGGACTAGAGAAGAACTTAAGCAAATGGACCAAAGAACAAGAACACTAATGGCCATGCATAAGGAATTACATCCCAGAGATTAAAATTTGCCTGCACAGCGTTGACGCATCGATACAGCGACTTGGGGGCTACATAGAAAAACACGAATGAGGACTGATTACAGCCACTAGAAACTATACTGACAACACGAAGACCAACAGAATGAAAATAACTAGGAAACAAAAATGGGAAGAAAAATAACTCTATGGGCGTTTTAAACGACTAATAAGCAAGATCACAAACATGAAAACGTGGATGTGGCTAAGAAAAGGAAACCCTTAGCGAGAAACAGAAACTCTCCAAATAGCAGCACAAAACAACACGATAAGAACCATCTATAATAAAGCGAGAATAGATGACGCAACAAAATAGTAAATGTAAATTATGTGGTGATAGAGACGAAACGATCAATCACATAATAAGCGAATGCAGCAAATTAGCACAGAGGGAGTATAAGACTAGGCACTACTGGGTGGGCAAGGTGATCCACAGGGATATGTGCAAGAAATTAAAGTTTGACCATTCGAACAAATGGTACAAGGCTCATTAAATAAGTTTCCAGACTTTTTTCGTATGGGCACTTTTATTGATAGTACACACATGAAACTCAAGTCACCTTCGAAGTAATCTCCTCCAACTGTAATACACTTGTTGTACCGTTCCAACAACTTCTGGAAGGCCCCATGGAAGTCCTGTTGTGTGAGCGTGTCAATGACCTTTGTCACAGCCTCTTTCATCTCCTCAATTGTCTCATAATGACAGCCGCTAAGGTTTTCGTTGAGCTTGGAGAATAACCAAAAGTCATAGGGAGCAAGGTCTGGACAATAGGGAGGCTAAGGAACTGTCTTGATACCCATCTTGGTCAAACAGTCTGTGACAAGGATGGAGTAGTGGACTGGTGCATTATCCTGGTGGAAATGCCACTGACCTGATTTGTAGAGTGTTGGCCTCTTCCGACGGAATCTCTTCCTGAACTCCCTTAAAGACTCAACATAGTATTCCTTGTTGACTGTCTGTCAAGTGGGAACCCAGTGCATGTAGATCATGCCAGTGCTGTCAAAAAAAGCGATCATCAAAAGTTTGTGGGTGGATTTGCTCTGTTTGGCCTTCTTGGGTCTGGGAGAGCCAGCATGCTTCCACTGGGAACTCTGTCTCTTGGTCTCTGGGTCATAGCAGTAGATCCAGCTTTTATCGCAGGTCACCAGAACATCAAGAACTGCGGGATCTGAATTGATCAGCTCGACCATCTACCTGCTGTCATGAAACGTCTTTCTTTTTGATCTTCTCTGAGCACCCCTGGGACAAACCTCGCGCAAATCTCGGCGAGAAGACCAGACCACTAAAACTATCAACAAAAGAAAAAAAAAAGAGAGATCTTGCAAAATTGTGAACTTTGCTGTCCCGGCTGACCTGAGAATAAAACTGAAGGAAAGTGAAAAGAAGGATAAGTACCTCGACCTTGCAAGGGGACTGAAAAAATTACGGAACATGAAGATGACAATTATACCAATCGTGATTGCTGCTTTTGGTACAGTCACCAAAGGATTATCAAAGGACTGGAGGAGTGGGAGTAGGAGGATGCGTGGAGAACAAGCTATAACATTATTGAAAACTGACAGAATTCTGAGAGGAGTCCCGGAGACTTTAGGAGACTTGCTGTCACTCAAACTCCAGCGAAAGACCATCAGCTAAAATTGATGTGAAAAACTCTCATGGAGTAATTAATAATGATAAAACAAACAAACAAATAAAATAAAAGGGAACACAAGTTATAGAAATGCCGGAAAATTATTTTCCGAACATTAGAATTTGGGGAAAGTTTTTAATCTAACACAAAAGATCTATAGATTTTTTGTACTGTTAATTTCAGCTCAGTTTATATAAAACCTAGGTTTTAATGTTAGTTGGTTGGGTGGGTTTTATGGCATATTAACCTGTGTTGGTTTTTTGACGCCAAATCCATTTTTATGCAAATAGTCAGTTCTATTTTTAAAAAATTTAGTTTAGCATGCGTACACAGATTAATTGTCAAAAAAAAATTTCTATTTCAAGCTATTCAGTTTATTCAAACTGTTCTAATTCAAGTAATTCAGTTTAGTATAAGTACAGATTTTATTTACACACAGTTAAATGTCAAAACAGTTCTATATTAAACAATTCAGTTTAGTGTAAGTACAGTTTCAATGTCAAAACAGTTCCATTTCAAACAATTCAGTTTGGCATAAGCACGCAGTTTAAATGTAAGCACAGTTTAATTGTGAAAAACTTTTTTATTTCAAGCTATTTAGTTTAGTCAAACAATTCAGTTTAGCATAAGTATGCCATTAGTTCTATTTAGCCCATTGATAGGGCCCTATCAGGTGCTACCACGCCGCGCCAGAGTAGACCTGGGACCAATGGCAATTAAGGAGTGCTCCACATTTCCCATAGCCCCAGCATCACTGGAACCTCACCATCAAATTGTCTAGTATCATATCCATGACACGTGTTGCGGGGGTGTCTTACCCCTCTGCAGAGTTGCAGTCGGTGTGTTCTACCGCCCCAGCCGACTGGATAAGTTTTAATGTTAATCTAAATTCATTACTTTTAATTTGTATTCGTGTTAAAATGCTCCCTTGATATGATTTGCGTCTTAGTGTTTGTAATTTTTTCAAAAAGTTAACAAAACAACTAAAACAAGATTTGTTTTGAATATTACAAGGATTTTGAAGACATACAAAGTTTAATATGAATCGAATCCATTACATTGAAGGAACAATATGAAAGCTCAAAAGTACTAACAAACTTAATCCAAATAGGTCATTTTGAATCCTCTGCACAAAATGATGATGAAAATCATTCATAAATTGGTGTTGTATAATTATAATATTCATATAAATTTTGAAAGAGTGTTCCATATATTTGAGTCTGAGTTTTCCATCTTTTTGAATTTAAGAAATTAACCTGAAGCAAAGTATATGAAATACTTCTTATGTATTTAATACATGGAATATATGAGAATGTAACAACTATTTTGGGACAGAGGTTGTAAACTGATATCTATTTTAAAAACGTTTTATGGCTTTCTATTACCCGACAAAAAAATCTGAATGTTTTTTTCACTAATCTTATAAATGAATCATGTAAAAACTTTTAAAATAATTATTGGTTGCGACTTAAATAAAATTATTTTATTCCTAATAAACTTTACCGAAAAAGTAATGAATAAACAGATATTTTTGCATAATTGCTAGAAGCATCTAAAATCTCTGGAGATATTTTTTTATGTATATATTTATTGTTTGGAATATTTATTAATGAGTCTTTAACAATCATATCGACTGAACGAAATGTAAAACAGCTTGAGAAATGATGGCATATTAACAGACTTTAACTCGTTTTTTTTTTCTTCGCCTTACTGTAAATCTAACGCTTTTAGTTCATTCATCAAATTTAAACAACGTGAAATCAAAATAAAGAAATTACTTCGGATGAAAACTATACTGATATCCTATATCCTTGCGGCTCATTCTTAAAAGATGCTTGAACACTATTTTGGTCATAGCAGCCTATAATTAGATGAGGTATAACGGAAGTAAATTATGAAAATAAATCCGAAAGTATGAAGAAAATGTAAAAACAAAGTAATCCAAAAATGAAGAATGTATTATGATGGAAAGTCAACTGTGATAAGTAATCGAGAGTAACCTCCCTTATTTCATGATTACCTCCTTTTCTAGGAAAATCTTTAATCAAGTATCAAACGATAAAAACTCACTACATGTGTATCAGTTATTCTAAGCGGAATAAAGCTTTCTCAATCCTTACTGTCGCTCACGTTTGTCCTTACATCAACGTTTAGGTTTTAATAAGTTTTATCAGGAGTCCAAAATAGTGAAAAATTGTTGCTTGAAGAGCGATAGATGTCTTTTTAAACCGAAACATTTTAACGTTGATTTTTCTATCATAAAAAATTCATCACTTTAGGATTACTTTGTTTTCTATTTTGTTCATGAGGTATAATCTTGAATCATATTACCACCTGCCTCACCATATTGTTTAATTTTTACCACGTCCGAAGAAACTAAATAAAAACAAGGTGAACATTCGTACAGGCAAAGCATGGGCTACTAGTTACAAGTTAACGACCATCTAAAAATTCCCTTGTCTCTCTTTGGCCATCCATCCATATCGGCTATCCCATTGGCAATCCCAGTATCTACACTGAGCTAATGAATACAAGTTTTCGCTGATAGACCAAGACTAGTGTGTCCTTGCATAGGATTCCATTGAAAAACGTCACTTATGAGTTCGTCCTTACATCTCCATCATTCCCCAGCATGCCTATCTCGTCTTTCTTTGATGATTTGTGAGATGGGAGGTAAGAGGCCATACAGCTGCTTTCTTGTTGGCTGCTGCTGCTTCCAGGAATTATCCAAAATTGCACGCAGCTTCGTTAAGTTTTCATCAACCTTTTTCTTTAAGGGTTTCGTTAAAGTTCAAGTCGTGCAATGATAGTAGAACGGATACGGCTACAGCTAGGAAGAATTTCCGTTGTATTTTATCAGAGAGAACATATTTCCATACTGTCGATATCCTCTCAGTAGCAGGCCATGCTTTACTTATGTCTATGTTGACATCATATTTAGTAGATGAGATATTGCTAACGAAGTCTCCAAGCTGTTGATGAATTTTTTTTTTATTAAAACATTAAAAATAACTAAATATCAACATAACAATATTAAGAAGTATTATCCTTAGAATCAGTTAGATTATATATATATATATATATATATATATATATATATATATATATATATATATATATATATTAGCCCTCTCGTCTGGGGCTGTAGAATGCACCAACTGTATCTCTACAGAGGTGTAAGACTCTCTAACGAGTATCCTGGTTATGACATTAAACCATCGGAGGGCGAGGCTCCAGCCTTGGAGATTCGGGGAATGCGGAATACCTCTTCATTGCCATCGCCCCCAGATCCACTCTGACCCGTAGTGCTCGCACCTGATAGGATCCAATCTATGGGTCAAATAGAACTATTTGCCATTTGAACTGAGCCCAAACAGATGACCAATGCTAAACTCAATTGTTTTAAATGGAATGTTTTGATCATTTAACTGTTTTGAAACAAATGACTGATGTTTAATTGAATTGTTAGTTATACATATTAATCCTTGAAAGCTTTTAACTACATTGACTCATGAAAAATTGAATTGTTGGAAATATAACTGATCATGTAAATGTGTATATCTTCAAATTGTGTTTGCGAATCATATATTTAATGTATGTTTTAAAATAAGATTTAGCATTGAATAAGCAATAATGATTGATATGCCATAAAACCAAACCAGACTAAACCAATCCATATTTTTTTCTCTTTTTAATGACAGGCTTACCTTTAATTTGTATCATTTTTAAGAAAACAAACGTCCATGTTAATGCCCTCTATATTTTCTCTTGATCCAAATTGATGATAAAAAGAAAAAAGAACAAAAACGAAAGTAAAAAGAAACAATAAAAAATCTCAAAATATTTTATGCATTATCTATCCCATGCAGAAGGATAAGATCACCTACCCCCCAAAGGGTGTCCTGGGTATGACACTAAGCTGCGTCTGATGGTGTGGCTCCAGTTCTGGAGATCTGGGAAGTGTGGTATACCTATTCATTACCATTACTCATAGGTCCATTCTAAGTTATTGTGTTAGTACTTACCTTCCATCTTAAAAGCCATCGAAGTAAGATGAACAAGACACACGGAACACTGCTGGAGAAGCAAGGACAAAGTCATAATTCACGTTCTCCAGTGGACCCCGACACGTGGATACGCCAGTGTTGGCCGACCTGCAAGAACTTACATCTGCTTTGAGTAGACACTCGATGTAGTTTGGAGGACTTTCCAGGAGTGACGATAGCAATGGATGGAGAGAGAGATAGAGAGAGAGAGAGAGAGAGAGAGAGAGAGAGAGAGAGAGAGAGAGAGAGAGAGAGTCATGGAAATCCATGATGTCAGCGCGACTTGATGATGATTTTTCTATGGTTAACTCAAAAGCTTCGCGCAACATTTTAAGATCTATATCTACATGCATCTCTCTTTATATGCAAATGTCTATGCTTGTGTGTGCACATGGTAATATTATGAATAAATCATTACAACTATAACCATGGAACTAGATATTTGAAAACCTTCTTGCAAACAAATGCATACATTCTCAAAACACCGAAAGAACTTTGTTCTATCAAGCAACTCGAGACATTTTTTTAAGAAACTGATTCTCAAAATTTCACAATGTACAAGATCTTAATAATTATCCACTATTCACCAACTTATAAGTTTTTTAATTGACAGTCTTCTTTCTTGAACGACTATTTACGTTCCTTCACATTGTTCCAATCGACAATTCTTTTGTTAAGGTTTTGTTTTCTTTGACTTAGGTATGCCCAAATCTTTTTGAAGTCTGTAAGTATTGACTTAAATCTAGACCAATTTGCATATTCGTCTAGCATTTATTTTAGAAATGGGAATTACAAGAACCTTCCATAGTTTTTCCTAAATATTTGGTTATTCTATTATATTTTCTTCATGTCTTCGAAAATATAATTATGCCATTGATTGAGATAATTTAATGTAGTTTGTTTAAGAGATATTTTATGAAGTCAAAACGTTCAGTGAACATCCTCTAAATATGCTAACGCCATAATTTTTGCCAGAGAGATTAAAATACGCTAAGTATTTACTTAGACATGAATTCAAAAGAAGAAATGAATTGTGGTTTTTGTTTCCTCTATTTGAGGCCGTAGCATTTGTAAGCGTTCTATTATCTACTTTTAGAAGGAGAGCTTACCACCAGTCAGTAGACTAAATTTCGATTGATTGGGTGAAATCAATCCATTTATTATGTCTCAATTGTCCCATTTCATTGGTGAGTTCTTACTTCCTTCTGTTCCAGTCTCGCAACATGGAGATGTGAAGCGGTCTTTTTTCCGGTCGATTAAGCTGAATCTCGAGAGAAGTTACTAGAGACAAAGACGAGATGAAGACATGACGACAGTTCACAGAAAGGAAAAAGTCAAATATGTGTCCCAAGAATAAGATATACCACCCATTTCATTGGTGAGTTCTTACTTCCTTCTGTTCCAGTCTCGCAACATGGAGATGTGAAGCGGTCTTTTTTCCGGTCGATTAAGATGAATCATACTGTTCCACAAATCTCAGCCCATCTCCCATTAACAAAATGGGAGGGTTGGTTTCACTAGCTCTGAAAGTCAACACTCTTCTTGGCCTCTATGGATCATTAACTTACTGAGTTTTTCCAAACATCTCAACTCACGCGTGACAGTTTCTCGTACTCATCGCTAGAGACCTTGTGGTTAATCCCTAGCTGTCAGTGTCAATAGGTTCACCGGGGATGGGGAAGGCTGTCTGAAATTTTACTGGGGTTGGGAAGGCTACTACTACACTACACGAGCTTACATTCTAAGAAATGCACGAAAAACGTTTTACGCTTTGATTGCTTCATGACTTCTTCAACACTTTTGTTAACAGTAATAAAATAGTATTTTTACAATTACTTATGAAACCAGCTCACTGGTCTAGTGGGTAGAGTGTTCGCCAATGGCCCCGGAGACCTGGGTTCAATCCCGAGTCGCGTCATACCAAAGACTTTAAAAATAGTACTTGATACCTCCTTATTTAACACTCAGCAATATAAGGTATGTATCTAGGGTAAAGTGGAGCTATCCAGAGAAAGAAGTAGCGCCCTCCCCTACACCTCGGTGTTGTAGCTATTGAAAAGGGAGCCTTCTGGTCGTCCTCGACAACGGTCGCCAACTTTACTTTATAAGATTTTCAAAATAACATCTTCACAATCATCTTTAATAAAATCATATTTTACGAGACTATAAGCCAACAATTTGTCAGCTAGATATCTGTTTTTATAAATCCATTATGCATGTATAAATTATTGACTTTGGTAGAACCACATTGAGATCTTTGATATAATCATATTTGTCTTTGATTAAAGTGAGTGCATTTTCACGTTGATTATTCTTAATTTGCTTCAGAGCATTAATGGAACAAACAAGTAGATTCGATCCATTAATTTGTAACCTAAGTATTTCATCAAATCTAAAAGTAGAGAAAGACGAATGTGTGTGATCTTTTTTTCAGAAAATTACGTCTATTTCGTAGCCAAAATCTAGTGGTTCTTAATATCAGCCATAAATGTCCTGCATAGGCACAGTCCCGTAGTCAAAACAGGCAGAGATTAAATAATCCAGGCTGAACTAAAAATATAAGTCCCAACGAGAACCAAGTTTTAAACTTAAAAAAAAAAATTCAGATCTGACATGTAAGTAGTAATTTACTAAACATTTTGCTTAGATGTGACACGAGGCTGAATGAACGGGGCACCCAATGAGACTCGAACTCACTCTTGCAGGTTTGCTAGTCCAGATTCACAACCATTACACCACATGAAGCACCCCGGACTGACAAGTAAGTAGTAATTTGCTTAGATGGGGCACAAAGCCATATGAACGGAGCACTCAATGAGACTCGAACTCACTCATGAAGGTGTGCTAGTCTAGCTTGCTAACCATTACACCACGCAAGGCCCTCAGGAGTGACATGTAAGTTATATTTGTCTTTGCCTCCCACCAGACAGGACTTGACACAAGGTCAAATTACCCGTAGGTCGGATTATAGTAGGGTTTAGGGGAGGGAAAGGTCGGACCCTTGGCGAGGCTCGAGCCTTGCTTGTCTATGCCGGTCATCGGCTCACTTGGTGTAATGTTAACCGATGAGCCAAGCTGGACATTGACATGAATCCAGATTATAGCTTAAACTGGACGACCGGGTTCAGTGCTATTCAATAGTGTCAATAATGCAGTCTTCCTTTGATGGATAATGCCCCGTCCAACGTAAATGCCAGACAGTCCGGCTAAAAAGCCGGCTGAGGGCAAAGCCAACAGCAAATTAATGCAGTTGGCCTCATCCCCGGGGTTAAGTGCAAAGATTGATATGTAAGTGCTATATTTTGACCTTCGACCCGGCCCAAAAATACTATTCCAAGGTGATACACCGGAAGGAAGTGACACATTCCAATGGCCAGTAATCGAAAGAGATCGCGTGGGCGGATTAAGGCTTATGATATGGGACAAGGTGAAGGTCCCATTGTGGCACTACAGTGATGCACCGGAAGAGAGTAACATCTGAACTGCATGACAGTTATTTCCGCTTGATGACGATTAAACATCCGATTTCAAAGATCCAGTGGGCGATCGTGTGGGCATTGAATTATTATTTAACTCAATTGAGTTTGGGGTGCCAAAGCAGTTGCCAGCAGACTTCCAGACAGCCAGAGACCAGATGTGGTAGTGAAAGCCACACCCGACCGAGGGGGCCCTCGGAAACCCCCGATTGAGTGGACCCCAAGACCTCTGGTTGAGCATCTAAGAGAACAAGAAAGACTCAACGTGACGGTCATAAGTAGTGGAGGTCAAGATATGAAGTTTATGTTTGGTCTCCAGCACCCTCTCACATACAAACCCTTGAACAACCCTTTCGAACCCTTGCAATAAATTGAGAGGTAAATGTTAAAGAAGTCTTCCTGCTTCCTTTCTTCATGCGTCTTTCTGTGTGCGTCTGTCTTTACTATTATTGAGTCGTTATGATACGGCAAATGAGTATATAACATAAGTAGTAATTTACTTCGTTCTTTGCTTCGATGTGGTACAAGACCGAGTGAATGAGACACCCAGTGAGACCCAAACTCCCTCGTGTAGGTTTGCTAGCCAATCTTGCTAACCATTACACCTCACTAGGCACTCAAGACTGACAGGTAAGTATATATTTGTCACTGCCTCCCACCAGACAGGAGGACTGACTAGTAAGTAAGAAATTAAAAAATATATTAAAACATACGCACTGTACACATTCCAAAATTTATACTCTAACAAAAACATATTTTGTAAATTATTTCCAAATATAATGCATAAAAATACAACGTCTATTCAATTCAATCTTCTATTTTTTGTTTTACTCTCTGCTTAGTTTATTTTATAATTAATTTCGGCGTTAACTTTATTACTATGTCTGGAAGACTCCTTCGCTACAATATTAAGCAACGTTTAGTTACGAAGACGTTGTGCATAATTTTTTTAATTCACGCTACCCACATAACAAATTCATAACTGCTAAATGATTCATTTTATTCCATTGATTGTTTCATTGATTTTAACGGCATTTCAAAGCGTCTAAGGTTATTTTACGCGTAGAGGATAGTGAATCGTGTACATTTTATGATCATGTCTACATTTTTTGTTTAGTTGTGAGATGGGACCACGATGTACTACCACTCCAAGTCAGAGTCGACTTGGAAGTCGTGGCACATAAGGGTACTCTTCACCCCACAGAGCCTCGAGATTAAATTCTCTTTAGTGGCTTACATAGAATCCCCCCTACTTTTGGAGAGGTGAGTCTTACCCCATGCATATGATACAGTCAGCATTATCTAAGTCCCATCTACAAAGCGATATTTCTTTAGTGATACCTTTGCATGTACAAGAAATATGCATCTTTAATGGCGGGAAAATCTATTAAGAATTAAAAAAACAGGAATAAAAAAAATGTCATTTTCATATTTTTTCATATATATAGAATAGATCACAAATTTCTATGTAAAGAAACAAGGCAAAACAAAAAAGAAAAGCAAGTTTCAATACACAAAACTATAATTTGCATTGTGTAAAATCGTTTTGTTTGTAGTTTGTTTAATTATCGGCATTGCCATGATTTATTACTGACAAGCCACGCCACTTTTCTTCTAAAGTATGTTAATCAAAAGCGTAATAATCCGTGTTTTTTATGTAAATAAATTCTCGGAAAATGTTGATAACCCTTAAGAGACGCTTTATATATTGGTTCTTGTGAAAAAAAAATATCGTCCTATGAAAAACCACACAAAAAATCAGACAAAAAATACATTCAGATAAAATGCCTTTTCTTTTTAATCTAATCAGTCATTTTTATTTATTCGGTAATTATACATTAATTAACAAAATTCCAATCACTTGAGGTGAGTGGAAGAGTTTAATCTACCATGTCAATTTTAAACCAAGAAAAAATAGACCATTAATCTGAATATTTTTACCCACGTCCTTAATAGATAAACTAGCAAAACGAATAAAGTAAAAAAGTGCCTAGAAGAGTAATATTATGCCTGATTTAAACGTTTTTTTAACTTCAAAAATACGGCATCTGTACAAACAAATAGACAAACCGTTAAAAACATGTAAAGAAAATCTAATTCCCTCTGTAATTATCCTAAAAAATGTAAAATCATTCAGCTGCAACTTCATTAAGCAAGTCAAATTAACAAAATGATTGAAGTGGCACATGACATCAAAACAATAAAAAAAAAACTGTTGTCTTCAGGATTTTGAGAAAAATAAACTTAAAAAGAAAACTTGTGTTTTATTGCTTTAAATACAGAAAATTTAATGAAAATCTTATAATTAGTCGATTCATTTGAAATTTAACAAAAAAAAAAATGCATTCAGCAGGTGCATGTTTTTGCCCATATTCAGTAATTACAATTGAATAGATGTGTAGTAAAGGTTAATATCCTTTACTCACTTCTCGATTTGAAGCTGAAGGGAGGATTAATCACGTGGTCTCATTCAATTTTTCTTTAACTTTTCGTAACCTTTTTTTCTTACTTGACATCTTATATACCTTTCAAGTATCTCAATAATAGATTTAGGCTTAAAGCTAGAATAATTACAAATCAACGTTTAATCAAACAATAAAAATGTTTTATCTAAAACATGGGCGGAGTGAAATTGACCTGGACTGTTGGGCAAAAAAGGTTATGGCTCCTTCAACAATTACACTGTACCATTAATTCCATACGGATATGTAAAATCTTTTTCAACCATTTGTTTCTCAAGCTTTATGTCTCTAATATATACAGAAATCTATTAGAGGTTTATTTCAAGAGCTACAGAGAGAATCGTTACGAACATCTTGGGGATTATATTAATAGAACAGCTGGTATTCGTAGAGCTAAAATAGTTTAGTTATAAAACATTGATTGATTTGGGACTACTTAAAAAAATGAGACATTTGCTACTTAGGCCTCTTGGTGCATTGGGGCCTCAGGCAATACCCAATTGCCCGACCGGTCAGTCTGCTTCTGATCTAAAATTACATGTCTTCTTGACCACTTAATATTGGTTATATAACAACCTTCATACTAAATATGTAAGTCCTATTATGAGACCTTATTTCATCGAGGCTTCTGTTTTCCTATTGTATGTGAAATTGCTTCGATACACTTTATGCGGAATTGAGAATATAGTTGTAAAATTCGTTCGGCCTTATTCATTGAGGGCGATAAGGATCGAACGAAGAGAGAACTAGAAAAGGCATGATATTAGCCACCTCTAGAACTTGTTACGAGGGTATCGTGTGTACACATAAGCGCAACGAGTTACCGTAACAAAATATAGCCTAATATGGTAGCAGAGAAGACTTCCGGGTAACTGTGACAAAAGGTTAATGATAAAATGAATTATGAATAAAGTAAGCAAACAGAAAACAAAGTTTGAGTTGAACAGATGTCTTTTTATATATTTATATGATTTTAGAAATGAACTATATTTTATTAATGTTAATCTGTGTGTATTAATTTTGCGGGTGTACATTGTTTGTGTGCCAATCTTGAATTCATTTGAGGATAAAACTTAGTTATCGTTGAGAAATTCGGGACCTTTATTTCGATTGGAGTCGAAGGAAAACATCTTTAAATACCTGTTTTCTGTTGTACAGGACGGCAGATAGCTGACCCCAGACCATTTTGCCCAGTCGGCTGCTGCTGTGGAATAGACCGACTGCACCTCTGCAGAGGGGTAAGACCCCCCTCCAACGAGTGTCCTGGATATGACACTAAACAATCTGATAGTGAGGTTCCAGTAATGCTAGAGCTTTGGGGAATGCGGAGTACCCCTTTATTGCCATCGCTCTCAGCTCCACTCTGGTAGCATCAGATAGGGCCTTATCTAGAACTTAACTGCATACTTATGCTAAACTGAATTGTTTGACTAAACTGAATAGCTTGAAATAAATGTTTTTGACAATTAAATCGTACTTACATTTAAACTGCGTGCTTATGCTAAACTGAATTATTTGAAATAGAACTGTTTTTGACGTTTAAACCGTACTTTCACTAAAGTCAATTGTTTAATATAGAGCTGTTTCGACATTTAACTGAATAGCTTGAAACAGAAATGTTTTTGACAATTAAACTGTGTACTCATGCTAAACTGAATTGTTTGAAATCATCATCATCATCATGTCGTGCTGGTAGCATGGATATCCCTGACCCTCTCTCGCCACTTTTCCTTATCGTTCATCGCCTCAGGCAGGTCTTCTGGACAACATCCCGTATCCTCACATAGTTGCTGTATGTATGTTCGTGCTGGTCGTCCTGCTTTTGCACGGCCATGTGTGGGGGTCCACAAGAGTACATCACTTATGAGTTCGTCCCTGCTTTTCCAGCAGTGTCCTGCATGTTTGGTTCGTCTAACTTGTATAGTTTTCGTGATAGGAGGCAGGTGGCTGTACAGTTGGTGTCTTGTGGGGTGTTGCCGCCAGGACTTGTTCAAGATTGCTCGCGGCATTCTTGTGTAATTGCCGTCTAGCTTCTTCTCCAGCCGTTTTGTTAGAGTCCATGTAGTGCATCCATATAGCAGTATCGATGCGACCGCTACCTGGAAGAAGCTGCGTTTCATTTTATCGGTTAGGTCTGATTTCCATATAATTGATAGCCTATTGATAGCTGTCCATGCTTTCGCTAACCTCGTGTCGATGTCCTTTCGGTTGATGCGACGCTGCTTCCTAGGTAAGTGAATTTGTCTACTAGTTTAAGAGGGGTTCCGTCTAGAGTGGAGATGTCACCCGTTTGATTATAGCACATATATTCCATTTTGCGTGCATTGACATAGAGGCCTATGCCTGCGGCTGCTCGTTCCAAACTATGCAGTAGTGTTTCGGCTTGATGGGTGTATTTGCCAGTATCGATATGTCATCGGCGTAGTCGGCGTCGGTAATTGTTGTTGCGGGGTATCTTCTGCTTCTTTTCTTTCTCAGCTCGAAGCCGTTCTCTCTGATTTTGTCAATCGATGTTCTAAGTACGTAGTCTAGACAAATGATAAAGAGGTACGGAGCTAGCATGTCCCCTTGCTACAATGTCGAAGTATTCTGTGTCTCCATCTGGTGATCGTACTTTTACTTTGGTGTTCCTATAGAAAATCGTTATTGCTGCTTCGGTTTCTTTAGGTATGCCGTATGCTAGTCGGATTTGTTCCATCTTTCCTCTGTGAATGGAATCGAAGGCCTTGGTAAAGTCGACAAATATTAATGTCGCTTGTAGTTTTTTTGCCCGTACACCTTCAAGGATTCTACGGATGGTTAATATTTGTGAGGTCGTGGATCTAAGAACTGATAATTTACATAAAAATGGATTTGGCGTTAAATAACCTACGAAGGTTGATATATCATAAAACCAAAATAAACAAACAAACCAGAACCACAATATGTTGGTGAACAAAAAAAGAAAAGGTATTTTTGAAAATGATGACATACATCGGTCTTTTTCTAGGACATAAGAATTCTATTTTTTCATTTAATTAAACACCTTGTCTTAGAGACTGTTACAAATTTTTTACAATGTGGCAAGAATATTATCTAACTGTTTAATATATTGATGCTCAAAAGATAAATATTTCAGTTAATCTCTGAATAAAATAATGAAAAATAGTACATCATATTTAATTGAAATTATAGCTGAGAACAGTTTTACAAATTTAGAGTTTCTTAACAGTAAAAAATGGTCCCAAAAGAACTATGTTATTGATACGAGGAAAGTAACCCTTTAAAAGGACCCATGATGTAGTTGGAGAAAAAAAAATTTGATTTTAAAATCAAACCCATCATCTTTTCCCCTTCCTGCAGACCTGTATAACTCAAAAGCTAAAAAAAGGCAAATTGATTGCAGAAAATTATCCGCAGGCTGTGAGAGCTGATTTTTTAGACTAAATTAGTTTTTTGATTTTTTAGACAAAATTAGCTTTTGCTTTTAAAATTAGAACTTATAAATATGACATAATTAATCAATATGAAATGTTTTTATTTAAAAAGTTTTTTTTTTTCACTCAATATTTTTATTAAACTCATAAACTAAGTACATAAATATCTTGATAAACTTTTCTTTTAAACATTTTTGTCGTCTCATTTTCCATTTAAAAAAATGTGTTTATAGCTATTTTATCAGAAATGCTACGGCTTTAGTTCAAGTTTACAGTACAGCGACGATACAAAAATAAGTGGATTAGTAGAAAAAGCAAAGAAAAAAGCTATGAACAGAAAGCAATCTTTTATTTAACTTTACTTTTAAAAAAATGTAGCACCTTTAAATTCAGTGAGAAATGTTACACTTCTCTTCGCCCATAAGCTAGTCTACTCCGGAGACATGTGTGAAGTTGATACTTTCAAAATACCTTGCAAACGTTTGCTTGTTAAAATAGCACATTGCTTTATTTCATTCATGTTCACAATGGGGATGGTTTATTTTGATATTTACGCTATCAAAAATACTGAACATTTTATTGCAATTTGGACAGTATTTTAGAGCTTTTCATTATCTTTGTCCCGTACTGCGAATGACTTTTCCTGGCTGATTTAACTGTGGAAATATTTATTGATTTTACCCGCATGCCAACCCATCGAGGGATATTTGTGCGTTGAGGTTAGGAAATTGCGTTCATTGTACATTTATATTCACATTTTTGTACAGTTGTTTCGTAAGAGATTAGTTTTACGCCCGGTCCAGTCGAATATGAATAATTTTTAAGAAGATCGATTTGACATTTTATAGAATCTAACAGGGTGGACCTGGGCGAAATGACCAAATATCTCTTAAATTCGAACCTTAACATCAGATTCACTTCAGTGTTATATTCTGGACAACCCTTTTGGGAGGTGTCTAACCCCTCTGCAGAAGATACAATCAGCGTATTCAAACGCCCACAGAAAGGACTATGCTACAGCTCTGTTCTTTTTTAAGTTTGTATGACTCGTATGAAAACTGTACAAAAACTTAGGGATTCTTATTAAAAATCTTTTACTGCTGCTATCGGTTGAAATATCAGAAAGCCTTTTTCCAAAACTTAATATTAAGATCAGTTTGGTGGTTTGGAGTGTAACAAAAGAAGAATAGATCAGGATGTACTATGAGGCTCTTCAGGTGTTTTTTCAAAGAAGTTTGATGCTGTAAAATTTTGTAATATCGTCAAAGCCATCTCAATTCTATGTAGTAAACCAAGTCATTATACTCAGCTCCAAGACTTTTGAGAAATTATTTCAAGTTTCTGTTTCATTGGTCAAGAACGAATGTATTTCACAGTGGAAACTACCACTGATATTAAAGTTGTCGTTAACACACACACACTACCACACACACACACACACACACACACACACACACACACACATATATATATATATATATATACATACATATATATATATATATATATATATATATATATATATATATATATATACCGGCGGCGGGCTTAGCGTAACAGTTAGCGACCCGAGTTCAAAACCTGGAAGAAGCTGTTTACGTTTCGTTTCACGGTAATGCTTTTGGGAAAGAAAGAAATCCATCTGTTCTGCAACACCCAAGCTATGGGTGAATAGAAGTTCATAAGTCGTCGTTTGGCAATTGGTCAAGGAGAAAGAAAATTCTGTATGTAAACAAACTTTATTCCGCTTCAAAAGTGACCTTGTGTCCTATTCTGATAGTGGTTGGGGGCGGGGCTGATTAAATACATTCATATATATTTCCACACTTTCAGTAGTGTATTTAATTAACCGACAGTGGAAGCAGTTCTCTCAGGTAACACCGTGGTCCTTAGCTATCGAAGCAAAATCTGACAAAAATTAGCCTCTTTTTATTTCCTTCTAGCTTACCAAATGACAAAAAAGTGCTGTTGAAACCTTTATAACAAGTAATGGACAATTTCAAAGCAAACACCCTTAAAAACACAAAACATTTCTTTGTCCCTTTACGCAAAGGCCATTACTTTTCGGTTAAAGTATTGAATGTTTTCTCTTGCCTTATCAAAAATGTGTGTTTGTTATAAGCAGATCTCTTTCAGTTTATTATTTGAAATATCTTTTTACCAGGGAATCACTTGAGAGAGGCTATACTAAAAACTCTTCGAATGAAATAACTTCACGCAATCACGAAACATTAATTATTTTGTTATACAAAACCGGTTTTGACAAAATGCAGCGAAATTTTATTATTCGTTTCCCAATAAATTCTTGAAGAGATATAGCTCCAATATTTTTTCAAACATAGGAGCACCATCAAGGCCGGCATCAAATTTGTGAAAACGTTTTCCGCTATTCTATTCACCTATATAGTAACTTCATTAAATATATCTTTTCTAGACGTATTTACTGTTATAGACTGAATTTCAACAAGTTCTTAACTAATGTCGAAGTTCTTGCGAGCAGCTCAAAAAAAAAAAAAAAAAAACGAACCTGAGCGGTTATCTCGGTAATCTCTGCTTTCATATATAGCTAGAAAATAAAAGCAATTTTTGACACCCTTATTTAAGTCTTCATTTCAGTTGACAGCAACGTCTACTATTCTTTTCTGTACGGATATGCTTGAGAGAATAGTATTACAAGACATTTTATTTATAAAGTCTCCTTTTGTATAATATTTCCAAACTACTGCAATTCACTTTGAAACTTGATAGTTTATCTTGCATTGGTCTCAAACTCAAAAGGGCCATAACATCCTATGGAAGAGAAACTGTAGGCCAAAAGTAAGATGATATAGGTCATAATTCCCGAAAGTTTTGAGGCTGATTTTCAATACATCTGATCGGCTGTTATTTTTTTTCTTTTTCATTAAAATGAATACGGATAAAATAGTGAGATATGTGAATTAGTATAAAATGTAGAGGAACAAGTTTTTCTTCAAGCGTTCCTTAATTCTGTTTCCGTTTCATTGTATTTCATACGTAAATTGCAATAATTTGTATAATAAATGTCATTCAAATAGTGCTAGTAAAATTCGAAGTCTCATCACAATTTGCAGGAATTGTAGATATCTTTAATAAGAATGTAAAAAAAACCTTCATCTTTTCAAATCAAGAAACAAATTACTCGTAACAGTAAATTTGATTTTTTCTTTCATGACAAAAATTTTACAAAAGAACTTTCACAAGGTCAATTCATTGACTATATCTTTATTTCGTTTTACAACATTCTAAGTTTGTTTTCTCTCAACCAGGATTTGTTGTGGAGGAGAAATTGGAAGGGATAGAGAAGAAAAAAAAATTAATCAATTTTATCAAGTGAATAAACAAGTTTTAGATTTCCATCTTAGCCTAGAAAAATCACGGCACATAATAATATACATGGGAAAGAAAAAGATTTTAAGAAAATATGATTATGCAGATATTTATTTTTATCTATTTATTTATTATCAAAGAATACTAAGTTTTATAAACAAAACCACAGAGGTTGTTAAGTTTTGAAATGATCAAAAAACAATTAGTTTTCATTATATGACAAAATAGATTCCATTTTTGGTTTGCGATTCCTCGATAGTATAACATTTTTTTCGCTAAAAATGGGAATTAAAATATTAAGTAAAATATTTGTTTACTGAATTCAGACTTATAAGTAAAGTTAAATCGAATTGTAATTAACTTCATTTGATAATGACCCCCAACTAGCACATGCTGAAAGATGATTTTGGCAACGTTTTGCAACAACTAGGGAATCTGTCTGACTTAAAATCTCGTAAATTAGCCCGCCTTAACAGTAATTGTAAATGTTCATAAATTAGTCTTAAGCACAACACAATTTTGGGGACAAATTACCAAGTCCAGGAAAATATCAGTCCCGAACATTGTTCGCAAACGTGCCAAAAGATTATTTTGCGTGTAGCGTGTTTGAAGGCCAACTTAACATTTAAAATGTTCTCTTCTTTAAGAGTGATTTTATCCAATTATCTATCTTAATACTCATTTTCCATCGAATCCAGCTTAGAAATAATTGGATGCTTAGTTTTAAAGTGTCGACTCAGATTAAATTCCTTTGTAACAGATACCGTTTAACTTGACAAGACATAATATTTTGTCTTTAGAAACAATAAATAAGCGCTTATTTATCAATTCAAGGATTTTTTGTCCAGTTTCTATTTGTCCCTTTTTCAGTAATTGCAGGATCTATAGTACGGACTCGTAAGGACAGGCCAAGTTCGAAGTAAGTCGTCTTAGTGAACAATAACTCATGCGGACCAGAACATAGTGAGAATTAAGACAACAATGGAGACGAAAGTGTTTAAAGAAAAAGAAACCAGAATTGTAGTTGGAAAGGATCCCATTAGGAAATCCAAATGTGAGGTGAGGCTGCTGGCGTCATATTACGCCAACCGTCATTAATGTTTGAGCCCCTTACTGGACGTGTCTTCTCTTTGCTGCTTTCCGCTTGCTGGATCAAAACAGCCTTTCTTATTAAGTGGCTCATATCGTCTTTTCTGAGAGTTAACTAGCTTGGTTTCTGAGAAGTAGAAAATATTTTATGACCATTTATTTTTCTATGGTGTTAGTCCAGAGAGTGCGTACATGGAGTCGGTTGAATTTCATTCCGTCTGTGTTAGCGGTGGCTGTCCACGTGGACAAATCTTTTTGGGTTACTGAAAAGAGTTTCAATAGGTTATGACACACTTATAGTATTCAATATAAAACAAAATTAGATACACAGTAAACAGAGAACTATGAATGATAAATAACTCTGGTGTCTTCTGAAATTGTTTTTAACGGCATGTTAGCCTGCTTTGGGGTATCTTATATTTAAAGGTTAAGGAATCACGTTCAGTGTACATTCATATTAACATTTTTATGTAGTTGTTTAAGAGATTTTTTTTTACACACGGTCCTATCAAATACTAATAGTTTTTATACAGATATATTTGACCCTTACGTAGGAACCCAACAGGTACGAACGCTCCGTGTCAGAGTAGTAATATCAATGAAAGAGTACTCTTCACTCCAAATATTTCCAGAATGGGAGTCTTACCATGTGATGTAGTTTGGTAACACACCCAAGATATTTTTTGGAGGAGGTTCTTACCATTAGATAAAGTCAGCGTATTCTAAGAAATACCGACGTGGTGGGTTGATGTCTAAAACAAAAGAAAAGTCAAAAGACGTGTCCTTATTTGGAAAAAACATCCGTGGGGCCAAATGATACTCATGTTTCTTCTTGTTCGTTGTAATTTGAGTAAAACTCAAAAGATTTAATTTTGGAGCAGGATTAAAAAAAGATAAAAATGAAACAACGATTTTGTTTTTATTCTTTCGCAGTAAAAAAAATAATTTTTTTGCGTCGTAGTGCAATGGGTTCAAAAGAATCTTTTCATCATATTAACTTTATGACGGAGAAGAGAAAACAGAGATTGATGGTGCATGTGGCCACTAAATGGGACCTGTATATTTGCTTTAACAATAACAATAGAATTTACTCCTGCAGGGAGGCGAATAAACGTTAGCAAAGAAAAAAGAGACTGTGTTTTCGATATTGGCAACATGTTACAGTGTTAAATCGATTTAAGATTTATTCGAACATCCAAAAAATTTTCTCCTTTTTTACGAAAAAAATATTTCAGAAAAATAGAAATAAAAAGCTTAAGATATTCTAGAACTGAGCTCTAGTAAAACCTCTGTGCTCCTTAGAACAAATGAATGAATCAGTTTCCACGAAATTGAAATTTTTGAACACGATCCGCCCCTAAATTTATTCTAAAGAGCGCATAGGTTTTACCAGAATTTTAGAATATCTAAGCTTATAATTATTTCTATTTTTCTAAAATAGTAAGTTTTTTTCATAAAGAGGGAAAAAGTGTGTTGGACGTTAAAATGAATGTTAAATCAATTTAACACTATAAAATGTTATTGAGCGGCAATAAATAATTATTTCTCTTAGTGAATGAGCACGTCTATTAGGCGTCTCGTAGGGCGTCTCATATATGTCCCATAAATCCAATTGTAATATTTTGACCTTCGCCCCGGCCCAAAAATGCTATTCCAAGGTAATACACCGGAAGGAGGTGACACATTCCAACGGCCAGTAATCGAAAGAGATCACGTGTGCGGATTAAGGCTTATGATATGGGAAAAGGTGAAGGTCCCATTCTGCCATTACAGTCATGCACCGGAAGAGAGTAACCTCTGAACTGCATGACAGTTATTTCCGCTTGATGACGATTAAACATTCGATTTCAAAGATCCAGTAGGCAATCGTGTGGGCGTTGAGTTATTATTTAACTCAGTTGAGTTTGGGTCCCAGAGCAGTTGCCAGCAGAGTTCCAGACATTAAAGACCAGATGTGGTAGGGAAGGCCACACCCGACCGAGGGGTCCTCGGAAACCCCCGATGCAGTTGCCAGCAGACTTCCAGACAGCTAGAGACCAGATGAGGTAGGGAAAGCCACACCCGACCGAGGGGGCACTCGGAAAACCCCCGATGCAGTTGCCAGCAGACTCCCAGAGGGTTAGAGACGAGATGTGGTAGGAAAAGCCACACCCGACCGAGGGGGCCCTCGGAAAGCCCCGATGGAGTGGATCCCAACATCAGGAGAACAAGACACAACGTGACGGTCATAACAGTGGGGTCAAAATGTGAAGTTTACGTTCGGTCTCCAGCATCCTCTCACATGCTAACCTTTCGAACCCTTGCAATAAAGTGAGAGCTAAATATATTTGAAAAGAAGTCTTCTTGCGTCTTCCTTCCTTCATGCGTCTTAACTATGGTGTCGTTGTGATGCTGAATGATGATGTAGATGACTATATAACACAATTTCGGACTCTTTTGGCTGCGTTCTTTGTATAGTTGAGACATAGTCCCCTGCCTCTGCAATGGATCTGTAAAGTCTCAAGGCAATGGAAATTTACTAAGCTTTTTGCTTAGATGTGACACAAGGCCATATGAAAGGGGCACCCAATGAGACTCGAACTCACTCGTGTAGGTTTACTAGCCGAGCTTGCTAACCATTACACCACCAGAGTCTCAAGGCAATGGCCATTATACTTTTCCCAATCATCGAGTAATCCCTTTTCAAGTGTTGTACCACTGCTGTATAACCAATGAAAAGAAAATACAAATACACTCCTTTATAAGATCTATATCCTCTTTTTATTGCTACGAAAGTCAAAATGTTGCTGTATGAGAGAGAGAGAGAGAAAGAGAGAGAGAGAGAGAGAGAGAGAGAGAGAGAGTTGGATTGCTATGATTGACACCATATTTTCTTAACCCACCCAGACATATTTAGAATCTTGCTTCTTTCACGGGAAGACCTCACCCCACCCAAGTTGGCGTCCAAGACGTCGCGTCTTATCTACTCTGCTAACTTCTCTCCGACTGACGGACCGCTTGACACTGGAGTCGAAAACTCCGTCCTCATATATTTCCTGGACGTCTACCCATTTTTCCTTCCAGCGTATTTCACGGAATTCATTTTCGTTGTCCCTGGTTTACCTTAAGAAAAAGCTGCATATCTTGTAAACGAAATCCATACTAACTGGCCGTCAAAAGTCAATAAGAAACACCACTTTTACTCTCTGCTTGTTCATAAGATAACATGTGCATATGGTACACTTTTGTACCATTGATATGGATATCATGGATATAAAAAGTTAAATGTTATTGCATGTACAAATGCATTCATATTGTCTTTCCTTTCGTTGAGTACAGTGATAGAATATCACGGATATTCTTATCCTAATATTGGTCCTTGATGAATGAAGATTCGATTAAGTATCTTCCCTACCTCCAAGTACCCCAGTAATATGATGATTATCATCATTAGTCACATTTTACGTAGTATCATATGAAAATAATCCCATCTCTCGCCCTAAAATAATTCTTTATTTCATATATCAATTTTATACACTAAATGTAACGACATTTATGAGCCAGGGATAGTAATTTTACTCTCGTAAAAAAATGTTGTGGAACGTGTATTGAATGTTGAAATTAATTTTAAATAGATCTAACACTGGGACAGCGCTTATTGGAAACTAGTTTTAGTTGGTGGGTTAATCAAATTGTGTTTTGTTTTTACAATTTGCCAAACATTTGATTTCCCTTGTGAAACAAATGCTTACTGGGTTGCACTGACAAATATAAATAAGATCTAAAATCCTGGGTCTCGTGAAGCTCATGGGTTTATTCTATACAGTAAATTAGAAATCTGTTTCTGGTCATTTAAAATTTTTTTCTTTGCGTTGTTGCAGTGTTGATTATACAAAGATTTCCAATGATTTTTACAATGAAAAGAAAAAAAAAGCGAAAAAAGAAAAGAATTTCCTTGAATCAATTATTGTTGTTTAACTGTGTTTTCCTAATACAAAAACAATATTACTAATCTTTTTTCAAGCCTTACTTATTGGAATAACAAATATAGGAACCTCTGTTCAGATGTTGGAATGATCTGATCATTGCAGTCACATAAAATATATCTCTTCTCGTGTGCCTATGATGAGAACAGGTTTAGCTATTTGTCCATCTTTATCTGATTACCAATTCTAACCAATTGATATTCTACCAGCGCTATAGGTTTAACTCCATGGTTATCAGCATCTTGATCTCTTCCAATAAGATCTCTTGTATTTTGGCAACGGATTTCTGAGACAATCTCTAGCAAGTTTTCTTTATGAGCAGATATTCTCGTTGATTGGTTTTCCACGTTTCTGAGAATGCAATGTCTGTTTTGAGTGTAAAATAATTGTATAGTGTCGAATATCTATGGACCCAAATTTGTGTTCTATATAGATTTTAGAATTATCTTTCATTTCATTACTAATAGATAAAATTAATTTGAAATATCAAACGCAAAAAATTCTTTTAACAATCTAAGGGCATTTAAGTAAAGTAAAGTTGGCAACTGTAACCGAAGGCGACCAGAAGGCTCCCTTTTCAATAGCTACTACATTGAGGTATAGGGGAGGAAGCATTTAATCAATCAAAAAAATTTAGTCCTGGATGCAAGTTTTTTAAATCAAAGAAAAATGTTTAACAATAGATACTGTTCTGTTAAGGACCTATTTAATTTCTAATTCTTAAAAAATATGTTTAGTTTCTAATCTTTATTTTATATTTTATATTACTATTTGCCTTTACTTGGTTTATCTCTTAGTTATTTAAATCTTAAATCTTCTTAGTTATTAAATCTTCTTAGTTTCTTAAATCTTCTTAGCTATTTAAATCTAAAATCTTCTTAGTTATTAAATCTTAGTTTCTTAAATCTACTTAGTTTCTTAAATCTTCTTAGTTTCATAAATCTTCTTAGTTATTTAAATCTAAAATCTTCTTAGTTATTAAATCTTAGTTTCTTAAATCTTCTTAGTGGTTCTCCAAATAGATAGAATCATTTTCAGTCATGAATCGTAAAAAAAAAACGATGTCAATAAATATCAAAATATTAGCAAATATTCTTGTATGTTAATTAGCCTTTCCTTAATTTCTCCAACTTCTAAAATATAAGAGTCAATCAATAAATACGGTGAATATTGTCTAAGGAGTTTCGGAATGTTGTTCATAGGTTAATGGATAAGACTAGTCATTAAGGAAATGTCATCATGTTACTTATTAAATATCTGTCCATAAAGAAATAAAAAGTCTCAAAGAGAACATTCCAGAAGAAGATAAATCTTGATTATACACAATTTTGACCGCCAATTTACGGCTGTTTATTGAGGAAATTCTTTTCATATAACTTACTAATTTTTCCATGACATTAAACTTACAATTTTTTTAATTCAAGCAAAGCAAAACTCCTAGTTCTTAATTCTGTTTGCCAATGTAGCAAAAGTTTTCATAGCAAAGGTCTTCTTTAATTTCAATCTTATATTCGAATGTAAAAACAAACACAATTTTCTTCTTGTTTTTTTTTAACCTCGTTTTTTCTTTATTTCTTCTTTTGTGTATTTTTTAAAAAATTTACTCCATATACTATAAAGATTCATTGTGCTTAATTGCTTCTGATACTGAAGACTGGATTTGAATTTCTGACTTAAAAAGAACATTAAAAATATCTAACAACCAAGAATTGCATTAGTTCTTTTGAATTCAGTGAATATAAAATAAAAAGAAATTACTGAGATTGGTCATGCATATAAATTATTTCTCAACTTGCAAAATAAAAGTGAAATAAATTCAGATTTATTCAACAGATGTAAAACAACTTTATTAGAGTTAAATTTTAACAGTAAATTACACAATGGCCTATTCATATAGTCAAGAAAATTTATCCCATTTAAATTTGTTTTTGCTTAAAAAAGATATCAAATTAACAATGAGGCTAATTTTTAATATGTCTTGATTTACAAGTCAATGTTTAAATCATTTTCTTATATATATATATTTATATATAACTTTGAATGATTTGCATATTTCAAACAAATTACCAACTTGGAATGTGTATAAAAATATAAATGGGTATAACACTAAAAGTTTGCAACAGAGAAAGTTTAAAAGTATTTTTAAAGCAATAATCAAATCATTAAAACTATTGAAAGCTGAAATAATCTTATCACTGGAAAGTGTTTGTTTTGTGTGGATTGGAAAAGAAAAAGAACATAAATGAATAAAACAAATTGAAAAAAAATGTAGCAGTTCCCAGAAGCCCTCTGACAAGAAGCAAGAACGACGCATAGCTAAATAAAGGTCCTTCCAGGCGCTGAAGAGAAATTCTACTACTTCAACTATACCCCCGAGACTGGACGGACTTCCTCCTCTTAACTGCTGACAGGTAGCGCCCGAGTTCATCCAGTCTTGGACATGGCGAAGGTCACGTCTCCTGTTTGCAGCGGCTTCTATTGAAGACACCTACTGGACATACCATAAACTTCAACTTCATAAACCCACCGAAAATGACTGTTCATATATTTTAACATTTTTCCCGGGAAACGTGGTAACTTCTATTAGTTCAGGAAAAAATGTCCGTGCCAATAGAATAGTCGATAAACCCAAGAAATAAGGTTAAAGTTAAAAAAGGTATCTTCGTCTCTTTCCTTCCTTCCTTCCTTCCTTCCCAAGTTCTCTAGCGGCCTAAAGACAAAGAAGAAGACGAGTTAATGGGTTAAAAAGAAGAAAGAAGTCAGATACTAAAACCCAAAATCAACGACCGACGACCAACCTCAACGACAAACTACGAAACAAAACTCTTAACAAATAAACCGTCTTATTTCCCACAGTTTATACTCTATAGCCGATTAAAAGATTTGATGCAGGGCTACCAGATTTTGTACGACTTTTTGAACACACTGGAAAGTATTAATATAAAAACTTTTTGAAAGGGGTTAAGAGGGATCTCATTGAAAGTGTCTTCAACAATACAGTCTTGGCTAATTACCCTTCGTAGATGGATAATTCAACTCGTTATAGACATGATAGTTAACTCAAGTAAAGATAAGATAACTACGTTCAACGGCCAACTCAAGTGGGAAAAGTAATGGACCTTAACAATCCATACTGGTCAATTATTATTTGATTGGAAGATAGAATTTCATTTCCTTCTAGATCAGTTGTACTAACAATACTACCTCTTATAGCTTGAGAAATTTAATTCATGCCTTTCCCAAACAGTGTGCAAACGGCTGTAGCTGGAATTTGAATTTGTTTCATCAGTTTTATCTTGATGATAAAATGACTCTTACACGCGCGCGTGTGTGTGAAGTTTTTAAGAGATATGAACGTTTTTGAGAAACTTATATATTTGAACAGAGATCCTTTAGTTGATTGTTGCGTAAAATTGTTGGGATGCCTGCATGTATGAGATTCGAATTGGTAGAGGAATTATTGTTGCGAAACGGCTGGAGAAGAAGCTAGACGGCAATTACACAAGAATGTTGCGAGCAATATTGAACAAGTCCTGGCGGCAACACCCCACAAAGCACCAACTATACGGCCACTTGCCTCCCATCACGAAAACTATCCAAGTTAGACGAACCAGACATGCAGGGCACTGCTGGAGAAGCAGGGACGAGCCCGTAAGTGATGTACTCCTATGGACCCCTACATATGGCCGAGCAAGGGCAGGACGACCAGCTCGAACATACATACATCAGCTATGTGAGGATACAGGATGTAACCCTGAAGGCCTGTCAGAGGCGATGAATGATAGGGAGAAGTGGTGAGAGAATGTCAAGTGTATCCGTGCTAGCGACACGAATTGATGATGACGATGATGATGATTGTGAATGAAATTGTTAGTTGTGGTTATCATTTTTGTAGGGGAAGTTTACAGAGAAACAACTCATAAAATTCAACAAATTTTATTCTCAAATTAAACTTAATTGAAAAGACCGTCGATGAAAAAATGTGATACAATTGGTTGGTTGTGTTTTATGGTATATCAACCTTTGTAGGTTATTTAAGGCCAAATCCATTTTGGGGGTGTCCTCGTGGTGCAACGGTTAAAGCGACGGACTGCGGAATCGTAGTAAGCGAGTTCGTACTCCTGTTACACTATTACGTTCACTTTCGGACAAATACCCTTGGGAAAGGTATGAACCCCCTTATCCTCCTAGCTATGGGTTAAATAGTAACACTACCGTTCTTCCAGGAGAATGGCTTTGGCATTAAATAACCTAAAAAAGGTTGATATGTCATTAAACAAAGAAACCAAACCAAATCCATTTTTTATGAAAATAGTTCTGTTTCAAACAATTCAGTTTAGCCTAAGTACTCATTTTAAATGTAAGTAAAGTTTAATTGTGAAAAACATTTCTATTTCAAGCTATTCAGTTTAATCAAGCAGTGCTAATTCAGCTAATTCAGTTTAGTATAAGTACATATTATGTTTACACACAGTTAAATGTCAAAACAGTTCTATATTAAACAATTTAGTTTAGTGTAAGTATAGTCTCAATGTCAAAAAAAAAGTTCCATTTCAAATAATTCAGTTCAGCATAAGTACGCAGGTTAAATGTTAGTACTGTTTAATTGTCAAAAACATTTATATTTCAAGCTATTCAGTTAGGTCCAGCAGTTCTAATTCAAACAATTCAGTTTAGCATAAGTATGCAGTTAGTTCTATTTAACGCCCTATCATGTACTACCATTCCGGGCCAGAGTGGACCTGTGACCAATGGCTATGAAAGGGTACTCCACATTCCCCAAAGTTCCAGCATCTCTGGAACCTCACCATCAGATTGTTTAGTGTTATTCATTGTTTAGGACATTCATTGGCGGATTTTACCCCTCTGCAGAGGTGCGCTCGGTGTATTCTACAGCCCCAGCCGCCTGAGCAATGTGATACATAGAGAGCGAATGAAGATGTCTATGCAGAAAGGTCCTTCATATCACGGAAGCGTATATGAGCAGTGAAATTTTGAGGAGGTAGGAGAGTTTTTGAGAGACTTGGAGATGCATTTGAGTTCCTTTAGTTATTAGTGATATAAAAATTGTAGACATGACTGTCTGTGTGAACGTAATTTACGACATAGTAAACTGTGTACTATTTTGTAATGTCATGTTCAATATGTCATGCAGTATGTTGGCAACAGGTGCTCGAGTCCGAGATTGATGAAAACAGGCCGTACTTCTTAGCTATTGTATGAGGAAAAGAAAAGAGACTGAGGTCTGCATGCTTTTTTCTTTTATACTAAGTTCTGTTGCTATGACAACGTTGAGTTACCATCTAATAGTCATTAGCAGAAGTCCTTTATGAAAAGGGATTATTCTTGTGTGTAAATTCTAATACATTCTTGTGTTACTTGAAGGGTTAAGTGTAATAGTTTTGACTAGTAGCTGCTGTTTGTTCGCCCCTGCAGTATTCTAGCTAGAGCGAATGGGTTTTGGTTTACTTTCACCAGCCTCATTCTAAACGAACCCGAAAATGTATGAGGTTACTTACGGTTTGCTTAAAAAAAGATGTCTAAGAAAATATATATCTGAGTGTGTATCACTAATTAAATGGAGGCAGCGGTGACCCTTACTAACTCGCACACATGAAACATAGACAATCGATACCAAAACACACTTATTCACCTCCAAATCAACAAAAAATAAAGTACTTACAGAGCCCGGATAAACTGTTGAGTCAGAGACAAAAATGTTACAATGAAATAGGACAACCCAAGCAGAACTGAAACCATATCACTATTCCGTCAATAATGCGAAATAATTTTTAGACGAAAGAAAATAACCTATTCACGGGACCAAATAGACGAAATCTTGCTCCGAACCGGAGAAACAAGTATATTAAAATTTAATAGTTGGGGTCTATTCGCCGAAAAAAAAAGGGGCCGGATACTGTATGGGAAAAATTTGAGGAATACAGGAAATCAAACAAGAATTTCAGAGGAGCCCATTTGGCACTCAGAAATTTCAACCAAAAGATCGACAGTAATACCAACAAATTGGAGACAACAGACGGATTTATTTTCAGACTGTCCCTGCAGACCACCCAGTGTGATTTTTAGAGAATGAAACAGAGACAAATTCAATACTGAGTTTGACAATATGCTCATAGAACAAATCATTGCTGGAACAGTTTATCTAGAAGTGCAAAAGCAACAACTAGCAGAAGATAAACGATAACCTTTAAGAAAGTCATACAAATGATTAGAAAACCACGAATCATCAATCAACCACATGAAACAATCACAATCAACAAGAAATCAAAACATGTAACACAATACCACAGCAGATAGCATACAAAACACTCACAAAAACAGACGCTGTCCAAAATGTTGGGAAAACCACAAACATTATGACAAATGCCCAGCTCATGGCACAGAATGGTGAAAATGTAGGAAATGGAACCACTGGGTCAGTGTTTGCAGATCGAAGGAAAATAAAAAATAAATAAATAAATAAAACACCCTACTCTAAGGTTATTGTATCATGTTGAATAATCAAATTTTAAAATAACAACAGGTGATTCAGTCAGTCGGAATACAAAATAGTCTTTATTTAGATTGTCAACAATTCTAGCCGTCCGACACAAGCATGAAGAGAGAGGAAGCCCTTCTAATGGCTTATGAACGAATTTCTCTAGCACTTACAAAGAGGCACCTACCAGACGACTGATGTCTTGTCTCTTTGGGGTTCAAATCTCAACTGCTTCCGAAATCAAAATAATCATTTCTTATGAAATATCTTCTTAATTATTGCATCAGTTAGTCGTATTAGAACTCGTGTCATTAACTTTTATTTCTTCATGTCGTTCGACAAGCTTATAATCCATATCCTGTCTTTTTCGACGTTATTTTGATGTGAAAAAAATGTTTGTTTGTTTTTATGGCATGTCAACCTTCTAGGGTTATTTAATGCCAAATCCATCCTTCTAGAAGAACTCTTGTGGCACTATTTAATCCATAGCTGGAAATATAAGGGGGTTCATAACTTTCCCAAGGTTATTTATCTGCAAGTGAACATAAGAGCACGACTGACGTTCGAACTCGGTTACAATGATTCTGCAGTCTAGCGATTTGATTATTACACCACGAGGACACTCCCTATTTTGATTTGAGGTGTTCAATCTGATCAGCACCTGTGCTGGCGAGTAAGTAGACTTACAAAGATTTGTAAACGGTCCACTACCTCACCATACTAAATAATAAAATAATCAATGTAATCAATTATCAATAAAGATAATAGATATAATTACGAGGACCATTAAATAAGTTTCCAGACTTTTTTCGTATGGGCACTTTTATTGATAATACACACATGAAACTCTAGTCTCCTTCGAAGTAATCTCCTCCGGCTGCAATGAACTTGTTGTACCGTTCCAACAACTTCTGGAACGCTCCATGGAAGTCCTGTTGTGTGAGCGTGTCAATGACTTTCGTCACAGCCTCTTTCATCTCCTCAATTGTCTCATAACGACAACCACTGAGCTTAAGGAAAAATCAAAAGTCACAGGGAGCAAGGTCTGGACTTTAGGGTGGGTGAAGAAATGTCTTCATGCCCATATTGCTCAAATAATCTGTGACAAGCCCGAAGGCAGATTAAATTGGGGATAAAGTGGAAAGGAAGGTCGGAAACGAGCCGACACTCGAACCCTGCTAGTCATTGACCCATTTAGAGCAATGTGGGTCTAATGAGTCAAGCAGTATCACGGACCTAAATCTAGATCCGGACACGTATGCCAGAATATTGCTTGAACTAGACCGTGAGGTCTAGTGCTATACAAGGGGTGCATGGGAGTCAAAAAAGCAGCTCGCCCACCCAAAGGTGGCCCAGCCGAAGCTGAGGGCTTTTCGGCCTCGAATCTGCCATTGATTTCGATACCCCACCCGGCACGAATGCCAGACGACCCAGCAAAGGCCGGGGAAGTAGGAAGGAATATACGATGAGATGAAAGTGCACCCAGGGTTCTCGCAAAGTAGAAGACATCAAACCCCAAGAATCTCCTGCCAACGAGGCAGAGTTACAGTGTGTCCTAGGAATGGTGGCTTACATGGCCCCTTTTATACCTCGTTTATCTGAGCATACTGCTAAACTTCGTGACCTCCTGAGAAAGGGAAACGAATATAAATGAACGATCAGTCATGAGAGGGCCTTCCAATGAATCAAGGCCCTAACCAGTAAAGAAATAACTCTGGCAGATTTTAATCCTACTCTGCCAACGGTCATCCATATTGATACTTCTGGCAGGGGACTGGGAGCAGCTCTACAACAAAATGATTGGCCAGCTGCATTGGCATCGAAATCACCCACTTCTACAGAACAAAGATACGCAGACATAGAAAGCTAGACGTTAGCAGTGGTCTTTGGGTATCAGAGATTCCTTATGTATGTAAGTATGTATAAGGGAGGCCATTTACCGTTGAGACTGGCCGTAAACCGCTGGAAATGATCATCCAGAAAAATCTATCAACATCACCCTCAAGACTACAACGCATACTAAAGGAAATACAGGGATATGATCTCACCATAACAGAGAAAGAGATACTGTTTGCCGGTAAGCTGTCAAGACTACCGAACAGAAACAACTGCGGCCCAGTAAACTTGGATGTAAGAATCGAATTTGTGCAAGTCAGCAAAAACTTAATCGAGGAACTGAAGTAAACGTCGAGAAATGATCAGATAGTGTCAGCACTTAGAGAACAAATATGTGTTGGATGGTGGAACAAAGCCAAAGATACCCCAACACCACTCTAGCCATATTGGCCATTCAGAAATGAGCTATCTGAGGGGGACTCCTTGGTACTGAACGGAGGAGGAATATCAAAACCTTACACCATTAGGAAGGAAATCTTAAACAAGATTCATGCATCACATCAAGACACTGAAAAATATTGTAAGAGTCAAAACATGTGTAAACGAAAAAAATCATCAAAAGATGCCTTATATGCCAAAAATATCAAATCGAACAAAGGAAGGAAACCATGATACCACACAAAATTCCTTCCAGATCATGAAAAATAATTTGCACAGATCTTTTTCACTTAGCAAGGGAAATGTACCTCCTTATGGCAGACTATCATTCCAAGTTTTCATTCATCAGAAAAATGCATAATGCATGGACAAGTCAATAGGTTATACGTGCTTTGAAATCCATATTCAGAGAAAGAACACAGTGTACTGAAGCGTATCATAAGTGATAATGGCCCCCAGTTTGACAGCTACACTTTCAAGCAGTTCGCCAAAGACTGTGGATAAGACCACATCACTTCCTCACTAAAATACGCTTAATCAAATGAATTTTGGGAAAGAACTATCCAAACGATAAAAAAGAACTTAAAAAAGGCTAAAAACATCAAAGCAGACGTAGATATGGCAACGTTATGTTTAAGAACAACCCAATTTACTCCAACCTACCAAGTCCAGTACAACTGCAGCACAAAAAAAACAAAAAACATCAGGGGCAACCTCCTGGTAAGGACCAGGAACACACAACCTGAAAAGGATAACATCCTGGAGGAGTTATACAAACGCCAACAAGGACTAGAAAAATATTAAAACCAGGGTGCAAAAGATTTGCCACAGCTCCAAAAAGGTTACAATATAATGGTGATAAACCACCAGGCGGCTAGATGGGAAAGAGCAATAGTCACAAGCACAAACGAAGAGCTCAGATCCTACAATGTTACCACAGAAAAGGGCAACACTATAAGGAGAAACCAGCGCCACCTACCTACGACCCCATTTATAACATGTAAAGAGAGAGATCAAGGGCTATGCACACCACAAAAAGTAAGGGTGTATGAAGACGATGCCGAAAAACGAACCTCATCAGGAAGACTTATGAAAATGCCGACACACTACAAAGAATACGTAATACATATTAACAGATGAAGCAATACCAATATAACCAATGAATTATAGATAAATAAATGAATAAAATGGACAAATAAATGAATTAGATAAAAATAAATAAATAAATGAATACAAAAAAGGAAAAACAGATTGACGAATAAAGGAAAAAGAAAATACAAATATATGTATGCATGCAAACATATATACAAGATCAATAGAAACAACATCACACATTCCACTTAAATAAATTCCAATCGCACAGAGGTACATGTAACTGCTTAGACCAGTGGATGCTGCTATGTAGCTGGAACTATATCTATCGCTGCCTCCCATCAGACAGGATCTGACTCAAGGTCTTTTTTTATAGTGGGGGTTTTAGGGAAGAGGAGGTTTAGGCACGAGCCCAGACTCATGCCCTGCTGGACTCGGCTGGTAATAGGCTCACCAAGTGCAATATGATCTAGATGACCCTGTGGGACTTAGACTCACGAACTGAATCCGGTATGAATGCCTGTTCATAAATTGAACTAGACCAGAAGGTCTACTGCTATGCTGTCAATGATTCCATTGCCCACCCAAAGGTGGCACTGTAGCCAGAGCGAAGAATTTTTTGTTTACTTCCACCAGCCTCATTCTGAACGGGCCTAAAAATGATGTAAAGTTGCTTACGTTTCGCACAAATAAAGATGACTAAGCAAATATATATCTGTTTGGGTATCAGTAAGTTTTAGTTATTTTGGAAGACGAAATTAATATAAAAAAACCCAGCACGTACTGGTCAACAGGGAAAAAGGAAGATGAGGTTTTCATACCTTTTTCTTTTATACTAAGCTCTGTTGCTGTGACAATGCTATTGTGTCGACATTTATCGGTCATTTTTAGAAGTCCTTTGGCATGCAAAAAAGTAAATTCGTCAAATTAAATACATTCCCGTATTTCATGATAACATAGCAAGTGTCGATTCTAATAAAGCAATGTTTGAAAGTACTTCTTAAATGTATATTTCAGCTTTCATTTTAGCAAAATTTATTAACGTTTCGTATTTTACGAAAATCAGCTTGCAATTTTTATTTGTTGAAATACAATTGGACTATTTCTGTCAAGTACAAAAAAATGTACGTGATAAATTTGGAATTAAAATCTTTTGAAAAAATAATAATAGGTGATTTAAAATCATCCGAATCTCTTGGTGAAAAGGTTTGTATCGAATTAGTAAACAAATGAAAATTTCACCAGATAGAAGGAACTAGTCAAGGCTTCAAGCTAAGAAAAAGGAGGTTCAGTAGATTTCCAAAGAGATAACGGAAACATTTTAGAAACAAGAAAACTGAACATTATTTCCTGAAACACGAACAATCTCATTTCTCTTTAAAAATATATCTTTGTTCCAAATTAAACATATATATATATATATATATATATATATATATATATATATATATATATATATATATAGATATCAAAAGACTAATCGAAATAACATAGAATCCCCTCAAGAAAAAGATTTGAGTTGACCTTTGTAAGTTGCGCTAGATTTAGACCAAATACGGCATTTTTTAAAATAGAATTATATACAAAAGCAAAAAAAAATTGATCAATTTTTTTCTGGATGAAATAAGACCCGAGCAATATCAGTTTGCGGATTTTACGAGTAATGTGCATTGATTTCTTTCCTTTAACCGTCAAACAATATGTAACTTCGTGTAAATGGGAAAAAATGTTATTCATGGCGATTTCTGATTAGTTCAGTATTATTCAAGATATTTAATAAGCTTTGAGAAGTCGTGCGTGTCTTAATGAATGACAACACGGAAATTGGAATCGGTGGATTGAGTTCAGATTTTGGTTGAGACAGCTGATCTAAACTTCACACTGATATTCTCTTTGAATGAACAGGTCGAATTGGTTTCGAAGGGCTTTCATACAACAACAACAACAATAACAACAACTTTACTACTTTATTATAGTATTATTAGTAGTTGTATAAGTAGTAGTATCAGTTCTTTTTTTTTTCACTGAGTAAATAGCTGGAAAATTTTTAAAAAACGGTCAGTTTACGTGTTATTCATTATTGCTGTTAAGAACCATGTTGACATGTGGAACATGTAACTGGGAGAGAAGATGGGTGTTGCTAAGAAAGTTCCACTGCACAGACTGATGCCATGAAAAGAATTTACTCTAATTTGCAACTTAAATGCAGTTGATAGATAAATTTAGTTTTTAACATTTTTTCGAGAGTCATTAAAATCAAATTCGTAATTAAAAAAACATTTATTTATCTATTTATCTATTTTTGTTGAAGTGGGATTCATTGATTGTGAGAAAACTTCAGCTGACGATGTCTTGATTCTTGGGTGCAATTTGGGAGTCTGAATTTTTCACAGCGTGGAAATATTTTTCCTAAACAATCATCGTGGATTGGATATTAAATTTTTTATATCAAAAATCCTTTTAGAATCTTCATGATTATTCTAAAGAAGGAAGAATTTCTTCTTTTTTAAAAAAAAATTGACTCTTGCTCAAAATAAAACAAATTTTTATCAAGAAGCACAAAGAGAGTAGGATTCCAATATAAACTGATTCTTGTTCAAGTAGCTAAGTAGATTTTTTTTTAAAATCAAGTGGTTACTGTGAGATACTTGAAACTTGAATTTGGAAATGAAATTATTTTTAAAAAATAAATAAAATCAATTGTTTTTAATTTAAAGTTACGTAACATAGAATTTCGACTGAAGCTATATCTTTTTCTTTTTTCTTTATCCTCGTAATATAATTTAAAGTCTGAAGAACGTATCAAAAGCCATACGATAAGGGTAAAAAGTAAAAAGATATTTCTTTTCTGAATTTTCTGGTTATTCTATTTTAGTGTTATGTTATATACTCGAGTTAATTTTCTTTGTTCAATATTATATGATTATTTCTGAACATGGCTTTCTGCTTATCATTTTTCTACAACTTTTACCCAAAGTATTTAATTGACTTACTGTAAACTTTTATGGAGAATTCGTGCCCCGTGAATAACAATACGGCACATTGTTCATATATAGTTTATAGTTATATAGAAGAAATTCCAGTGGTATTCATTAAAAATTACTATGCGGCAGTGACATCCACAGGTCACATTGTTTGGCCTGCTAAACGGCGACAACCCACGTTGTGTTTGTCATTAGAAAAGATATGTTGGTCGTAGGTTTTGGTCGAAACTGGGTAAGCCATAGCTCAGCTCCACAAAGAAGAAGAAAAAAAAATCTATTCAATAATCATTACTCAATCCTCGAGTTTATTCGGGTGAAGGGTGGCCAATCATCACTGTCCTGAGCTGTCACTGGTGTATTCAATTCACAATTGATCCCTTGAATATATGAGGTCCGACTTCCGGAAAAAAAAAACGCTTCTTCTGTGTTAGTTTCCGAGAACTAAAATACATTTAAAAAATTATATTAAGCTCAATTATTTTAAAAGAAAGTACGTCTGTTTGTCTGAGATGAAGTCTGATAATATTTATTGCTTAGAATATTCGGACTATTGTCTCGATTGTTATACTCTCATAATTTTTATCGATGCGTCCTTCGGCCTTCTTCAGGTGCTTGAATAAAGGATTCTGTTTGAAGTTCTCCGTACGTTCCCGAGTTCGCCTCGAAACACCTGAAGAAGGGCGAAGGATGCATCGACCGAAACGTGAGTATAACAATGAAAATGAAAACAACAGTCCGAATATTCTAAGTGATAAAAAAAAGTGCACTGGTTTAAATTTTGAGTTTTCCTTCTCTTAGACTGGTCGTGTTTACGAAGTAGTCTGTCCTGTTATTTACCCACCACTGGGGAAAATTGATAGATCATGCCTTTTCCAAAAGTATTTGCACGAAACGAAACGTAAACAGCAGCATCCATGATTTGAACTCGGGTCATCGATTCCATTTCCAACGATGATATCCGTTACACTAAGTAATATTAAGTCGACTTTAATAGAAATCAAGTGAAAGCAAGCTAATGAAATATTGCTGCTCTGTTGTCTGTATTCTAGCTAATTTTTGTAACGTTACTGTCTGAGTGACTTTAGTTCATTTTTAGGTTTCCAGTCCATCCTTTATCTTCGCTAATCTTTTTGAGACAATTCCCTGCCTGCTAATAAAGATGCGTACACATATCATTTCTACCTAAAATAAATAATTTTAGGCCGTCTGTCAAATAACTGGATCAGTTTTTTTTTCTTTCGTGAATTAGTGAATCAATCACTGTCTTTTGAATTCTTTACGATGCAAGTGCATGGTGACGTTGCTATTTTGAAAAGCAACAGAAACAGAAAGTCTTGAAAAATGCATATCTTTGGGCTAAACTCGGCTCAGGATTTCTCCTATAGCTCACTATATTTTTTATTTCTCCATTTCATTTGTTGAAGATATTAACCCAAGTGCTGAATTTTTTAAAAACATATGTATGCATTCTCATACCCACGGTTCAGTAGCCTTTCTTTGACTCAGCTTGATATTTCTAACGTATTATTCTTTATTTCTTTCTTTCTTTTTTTCTTTCTTTTATCAATAATAATAGACCATTTGTTCCACTGATTTCTTTTCTTCGTTCTTTCTTCTCGGTTAAAAGTCCTTGAATTTGTAATAGGTTCTGTAAGAATTTTCCACTTCAGTGGCAGTTTCCTAAAAAAGTCTGTAATTACTTTATGCGGTAGATTCTTTGAATAAGTAGCGTCTAACCAGTTGCCATTCACTCTGGGATCCTTGCTTTCATCAAACATTCAGGAAACACTTGGATTCATCTTTCATGTAAATAAATCGTTTGAAGTTGAGTCCATGGATACCATTATGATCCGGCACTTTTCAGTTTATTATTATAATTATTATTTACTCCTAGGGAGTTTTTCATATCAGCTTTAGCTGGTGGTCTTTCACTGAAGTTTAAGTGACAGCAAGTCTCCTCATGTCTCCAGGACTCTTCTCGGTATTCTGGCTAATCTCAATAGTGTAGTAGTTTGAATGGTCTCTACTCATCCTCTTATTTCCAAGTCCTCCAGTCCCTTTAATTATCCTTCGATGACTGTTGCAAGAACATCAATTATAATTGGAATAAACATCACTTTCATGTTCCAAAGTTTTTTTCTTGAATGACAGAAGAATTGTTATTTTTCCAGTTTTGTTTCGGTTTCTTTGATTAATGACATATCACTTTTCGTGAGTTATTCAATGCCAAAGCCAACCTTGTAGTGGTACAGTAGTGGTGTTATTCAACTCATAGCTGGAGGGATAAGAGGCTTAATACCTTTTCCAAGGATATTAGTCTGAAAAGGAATATATCCATTTTTAGGTTCTTATTATAGAATTGCCAGATCGTTTACTTGTCATCCGATCAGTTCTATTTCAAGATTTTGTTCTTTCCGATTCATAGGATTATTATTAAATGAAGTTTAGTTCTATCCGAATCTACGGGGTTACCATCAAATATTGTTTAGTATCATTGCCTAGACACTTGATATTACTGCGTGCATACATATGATTATTGTTATTAAAGAAAAAAAATCGTTACTTAAAATCATATAATCAGGTAAGATTTATTTATTTTAAAGATACATAATCGCCGTATTGATGAGGCTTAGAATATGCTGACTGTATTCCCCTGCAGGGCAATAATACCATGACACAAATGGGTGTCCCGGGTATGACGCTAAACAGCATCTGATGGTGAGGTTCCAGTTTGGGAAATCTGGAAACCATGGAGTACACCTTCATTGCCATTACTCTCAGGTTCCCTCTGACCCAGATTGATTGTAATTGTTATGTTCTCATCTATTGGTCAAATAGATATATTTAAAAATGATTCTTGAGCAAAAAAAAGAGCCTCTAAAGAACAAACTACACAAAAATGTAAATATGAAAGCACAGTGAGCTTGATTCATTCGCCACAAGGACTGGAATAAACCTAGACGACTTGAGATGCCGTAAAAATCAAGTTGCAGTTGTTTACATATGCATATTTACCAACCCCTCCGCTCGGACAGGATATGACACAAGATCAATTTTTAAGCGAAGTTTAACGGGTTTGAATTCAGAGTTTTCCTTCTCCTAGACTAGTTGCCTCACCAAGGCTGAAGAACCTAGTCTGCCCTACTATCTACCAATAGCTGGAGGGAGAATAATTGGATTCATACCTTTCCCAAGGGTATTAGTGCTATGTGAAATGCAATCAGTCTCGTCCAGGATTTGAACTCGTGTCGCCGTGTCCATTTCCTACGACGATAACCATCACACCACGGGCACCTCCTCTTGCAATTGTTTACATATGATTGTCATCATGATTTACTTGAAACCCTACAACTACTTCAAAGACTGACTTCGTCATTAAATTACCCTGCAAGAGAATACATAACTTAAAACCAACCACCCAATGAACCCACCATCTTGCATTTGTAATGCTGTGTTTTTTTTTCTTTATTATTACTATAATCTTATTAGTAGTTAATGTTCTTTTTTATCCGAGCCCTCATGAATATTACTCTTAGCGGAATAAGATGAGGTGGGTGAGTAAGTACAAATTTTCGTTGAGGTGCACAATTCAGCAATAGTATTGTTGTAATTAAGCACAATAAAAATGACAAAAATTCTCGACTTGCAAACGAAAGTTCATTTTCCATTCTGAATGGAATTCACAATTTTCCCCTCTTTATATCCATCCCTTTTAGTCTCTCTTGCTACTCCGTGTCTCTTCCTCCCCTCTGTTACATTCATGCAATAATGGTTATTGGTTTAATGGCATATCAGCCTATGTAGGATTTTTAATACCAAAACTATTCTTACAGAACAGTAGAGATACTATTTAACTCATAGCTGGGGAGATAATTCGGTTCAATATTCTCCCCTGTGAATATAACTCCGAAAGTGCAGATAATAGCGCTTCTAGAGTTTGAACTCGCTTATGCCGAAGCTGCAGTCTTTCACTGAAGGCATTATGACAAGGGTACTACATAACACAGTAATGGTGTTTTTTTTGTCTTTTTAATCGTTGACTATTAAGTGACCGTGGGAAGAAAGAATTAAGACAAGGAATCTTAACAAATGGCTGCTTGTTTTCGTGGCAATGTACCGGGAATAAAAAAAAAATCCCTTTCACGATAAGTCACTGTTCTTACGAACAAAAAGCAGCAAAGAATTCTGGACAGCAGTAATCCTCTTTCACTATTAAACTTGGCAGTGCAAATCCCATGGGAAAAGAAAAAAACAGTGGAACACTTCATACAAGCACCAGACTTTGTCTTGTGTGATATGAATTTCGCCCGTTTGACATTGGACACACACGTTTCTTGTCATGCATCGCAAAAAAACATTCAGACGTTGGGACGAGAGAGAGAGAGAGAGAGAGAGTGTGTGTGTAATAGAGAGAGAGAATAAAAGAGAAAGAGTAAGAGTGAGATAGAGAGAGTGAGAGATATAGAGAATAAAAAGTTTATTCGAACTTACTATTTTTTCGTTATGTGGAAGATCCAGGAAGTTTTCATGTCTTTAATTTTTCTGTATTATCAGTTGTAATTTTGTCATTGACAAAAAAATGTTGCCAGTAATAGTTAAAAGTTGGGAAAAAATAAAGAAAAAGGCCGAATGGTTGAAGTGTGGGTAATTAAGTTTGCAGGTGGAAATATTAATAAAGAGGGATAGTCTGCCAGCTTTGAAAATCGGCTTTCAAAATTCTGGTCTTATGAACCCAAACTGACCCCTTTGCGAAATGCACACTGATTACAAAAATTCAAGTTATTTTGGAAATATTATGAAACATTTTTTTGTATTTATTGCATAAAAAATGATTTCTTATATTAAAATGTTTTCTTTTAAATGGAAATTAGAAAAAAAGTTTTTCTTTAATGTCATTAACTACGTATGAAATTTTTGTAAAATGACGTTTGATTGTAATTACATTTTATTGGATTCTTGCATAAGTCTTCGCTATCATTTTGAGTAATTAGTAAAAGTTGAACCATTTACTTTAGACAAAGACATCTGTAATTTCCTTCACGTTTTCGAGTCAATTTGAATTCTTAAGTATATATATATATATATATATATATATATATATATATATATTTCTGCTCGAGCAGGATGTGACACAAGATCAATTCTTTGAAGGAACTTACCAGGTTTAAATTCAGAGTTTTTTATCTCTTAGATGACTGCCATACCGAAGTTAAAGAGCTCGGTCTGCCCAACTATTTACCCATAATTGAAGTAAGAATAGTTGGACTCATATCATTCTTAGGGGTATTAGCGCTATCTGACATGCAAATAGCCTAGTCCATGATTTGAACTCGTGTCACCAAGTCTCTTTCCTACCACGATGTCTGTTACACAACTAGCACATTGATATAATCACAATGGATTTCTATTCTAAAAAAAAAGTTAATTTTTGTGCAAAAGTAGATGCGAAAAGCTGTAATTTTTGCATCTAAATCATTCGTTTGGAAGGCACTCTTTTTAATTTCATTGAGGTTAGCAAACTATAATATTTTGCATTGCCTCGCAAATTTTGAAAGATCAAAACTCAATACAATTCAAGAAATATTTCCCCTTTTGAACCAGTTATAATTACAGATAAATCCATCCATTTTTTAAAATCTAACTTCGAACCTAGCTCAACCATATAAATGAAAGACTGAAAAAGACAAATCTGCATATTATAGATTTATTTCTATTTCTACCCTCCAAAAATGTCTTTCTTTCTCTTGAGTGAAAATCTAACATTCTTTTCCTTAAAGGATACATATAAATTCGACATCATTTAATTAGTATTCAGAGCAAAAATCTCTTGTTTATCTACCACTCATATTTCTACAACTCATAATTCTTTTCCTACGGCTGATTTTCGCTTACATATCAGTGTATAAACACACTTTGCCCATTTCATAGTGACATACTCATACAAAGATTTTTTACTCACACGAAATATACCATCTAGATTTCAAACAATTCATACTGCTACTTAAAAGGCATGAGCTTTTCCTTCTTGCAATGTAAATATTGGGGTCTATTTACGCTCTAACAAATATTGTTTTTCTCATACAAAAGAAACTATAACTTCTGTTTTTCAACAAATTTTTCATCCGAGTTAAATGAATTTATTAAATTCATAGAAATATGTTTTATTCATTCAATTGTACACTTTTCCGATATACATTTTTTTCGCGGCAAACTTTTCATTCAGCACAAATATTCCTCTACTGGTATCTTATTGTGATACATAAGATATATATATATATATATATATTGTCATTCACAGACAGACTGTGTCGTTGTATCACAACTCTTCAGTGTGGCGAGATACGTACGATGCTCGAAGCGAAACCCGTCCAACTTTACATTAGACTTAGTGCCATACCGCTCAGCCAACAAGCGTACGATGTCAGCTCGGGAATTATAAGGTATTAAGTAGTAGCGTTCGTTTGTTTACATTTTATACCTTACCGGATACCAGAGTGCTCAATTCGTTTGAAGAGCTTTACATTATGAGAGCGGCAGCCGTAAATTCCTTCGCCAGAGTGCTCAACCCCCATGGGGGAGAGTATACATTGTCATCCACAGACAGACTGTTTAGTTGTATATATAATATCAGTTATCTAATGTATTGATTGATTAATAGATTGATTTGGATGGCATGTTAACACGTATAGGGTTATTTTATGCCTAGATGTCTTAAAAGTTCTTTGCATCTATATATATAATAGAAAGTATTCCTATCTAATAAAAATAATTTGCTCATGGTTGTATTGTTTCAACGTCGGTCGGTCAGTTAGTTGGTTGGTTGGTTGGTTGGTTGGTTTAACAGGTTCTACCGATCCTGTTCAGATTAGACCTGAGAGTAATGGCAATAAAGGAGCATTCCTCATTACCCAAAGTGCTAGGACTAGAGCCTCATTATCAGATGAAGTTTGGTATCAGCACACGAGAGTTTAAAGTATTCCTCTAATACTAATAATTATATGGTTTTAAGTAACTATTTCTATTTAATAATAAGCATTTGTTTACATACAGGTATATTGTTTTATATTACTACAACCATTACTTCAACTACTACTACTACTACTACTACGACAAGTACTACTACTACTACTACTACAAATAATAATAATAATAATTTATAATTATAATAAAAGTAGCAATAATCATTCTGAGTAAAAAATTACAGCTTCAAGTAACTATTCTCAATAGAAATAATTTACAGTTAACTAGTGTCAAGATTTCTTATCAAATACTTATAATTTTTAAACAGATCTAGTTAGATAGTGCCCTAATAGGTATTACCATTAAGCTTCAAAGTTGAACTGGTTGTAATGACAATGAAGGGGTACTCCATACTCCACAGATCTCCAGATCTGGAGCCTCACCATGAGAAGCATTTTAGTGCTATACCCAGAACACTAATATATTTAGTATGAAACAAATATAAAAACAAATATATTAATTGGAGTAACGTGTACTAATATTGTTTCTGCAATTTGGATTTCAGCCAAAGATACGATAATTCTTCTTCACATATAGACTTAAAGCCTCAAATATAATATGCAGCCAACCATTAATCTTCGCAGTTTAAACAGGAAATTATATTTTAATGTCGATCTCTACACTATCAAGTGTGATTCTTTATTTACTAATAGAAAATATAATTGAAAATGATCACACATGCAGATCAATATGTGTACAGGTTTCAAAATAAGAAACCTATCAGTAGTATTTAGACCAACAGTCTATCCTCTTGAGCATTTAGACAAACCTATACCCTCGCTCACGTTCGAGACAGTACTCGCGTGAGGATAGCCGAAGACTTGAATTTTTTTGCAGAATATCTACCATCTGTGGCATGTACTTATTTCATTTAGTTCAATATTCGGGATAACAACTACCTCTTATCAGTTCATTATCCAAAATATATGCAAACCCTCATCATTTCTATATCAAAATTATCTGTTTGCCCTGATAATTTCTCTATCCATAATATCTACTACCCCGTATCAGTTCAATATCCAAAATATCTACTTAACTGTATCAGTTCAACATTCAAAATATCTACTCCTCCATATCAGCTCAATATGAAAAATATCAACAACACTATCCGATCCATTCAATATGTAAAATATCTGCTACCTGCTAGCATGTGCACACTCTATCCTGTTCAAAATAGACTTCGTCCTTCTGAGTTTTGAAATTGCATTTTCCGTCAATGTAGACAATATTTCTTAGCCTTTGGTCGACCTTAAAACTTTGTCTAACACACACACACACACACACACACACACACACACACACACACACACACACACACACACACACACACACACATAAACAAACAAACAAACAAACAACGATATTCTTGGCAATCATATGAGAATCAGTTCATTCATTAGCAAAATGTTGCTCAAGTGGTGCACGATTGGCCTCAGAGAGAGAGAGAGAGAGAGAGAGAGAGAGAGAGAGAGAGAGAGAATAAAGAAAATAATTAATAAATCTAAAAGCTGAACAAATATTTTTTTTCTCTGAAAGATAAAGTACAAAACAGAAAACAAACAAAAAAAATGTATTAATGATGTTGGCTACTTATAGAATCAAATTGTCTGATCTTATGCCATAATCAGAGACTGCAAAAAGAAAGCAAAAAAAAGAAAAAAGAAAGGAAAAAGAAAAAAAAAGGAAGTTCGGCATAATCAAAATATAGTTTGGCCTTCCATTTTTTCTTTTTAGTTTCAATTTGGCATCGATTCCTATCAAAGAAAGCAAACAATGAAAACCCAGACAACAAAAGAAAATGCGTGATCTTTGATCTGGTGACAGTCTGCAATTTTTGATCCGCTTCCTTCCTCAAAGAAATACAGATGTCAATAAACAAAATATAAAATGGGCGCCGGGGCGAAGTTGGAAGGACTTTGTAGCATTCTTACTTTTTTTGTTTGCGAGTCTCTTCTTCAGGCAATATATATATATATATATTGTTTCGAGCAAATTCCTAAATGTTTAACAGCAACTTCTACGAGCGGGTATCTCGTTTAAATATTCTATTTACCTGGTTCGGCTCATTTTTTGATTGATCGTACTGTCACAACCATTAGCATTTACAATCTGTATTCGTCAGTTCATTTAATATTAGGGTGAGCCAAATGTTTGCTACATTGTGGTATGTCTTAGTTTACGGGGTGTATATCACATGATCGAAGCTGTTCAAAGCGATAAAGTTACCCGCTGTTGTTAGTAGTACTGTGGTAAAGGGTGCGCTGACTCGTTTCACTCCAACGTAGTTTAATTCGGGAACGTATGCTTTACGTGTTCGAAACTGAACCACAACGCTACGGAAGAAGGCGCCTCTGGTTGTGTAATGGTTAGCAAGCTCGGCTAGCAAACCTACACGAGTGAGTTCGAGTCTCATGGGTGCCCCTTTCATATGGCCTTGTGCCACATCTAAGCAAAAAGCTTAGTAAATTTCCACAACGCTACGGAAGCAACTAAAAGTATTTGTTGCGCAAAAGATGTAGGTAAAGTTGATCAGAGTAAAAAAAATCAGATTGTTGAAGAAATTTCACTCGGGACGCAGTGACTTAGACGATCAAACAAGGCCAGGAATGCATAAAAGAGTGGATTTAGAAATCGTACTCTCAGCCATAGAGACAAATACGACGAGTATCACTTAGAGAGTATCAGGCAAACTCAGCATCTCACAGTTCAGTGTTGTTAGTCACCTTCAAGATCACGGCAACAGCATCCGGAGCTGGCGAATTCTGACTCAAGTACTTTCAAAATATTGTAAAATTTTAACTCACCCAAGAAAAATCAAAATATTGCAAAACTTTTGACTCACCCAAGAAAAATCAAAATATTGCAAAACTTTTGACTCACCCAAGAAAAATCAAAATATTGCAAAACTTTTGACTCACCCAAGAAAAATCAAAATATTGCAGAACTTTTAATTCACCCAAGAAAAATCAAAATATTGCAAAACTTTTAACTCACCTAAGAAAAATCAAAATATTGCAAAACTTTTGACTCACCCAAGAAAAATCAAAATATTGCAAAACTTTTGACTCACCCAAGAAAAATCAAAATATTGCAGAACTTTTAACTCACCCAAGAAAAATCAAAATATTGCAAAACTTTTAACTCACCTAAGAAAAATCAAAATATTGCAAAACTTTTAACTCACCTAAGAAAAATCAAAATATTGCAAAACTTTTGACTCACCCAAGAAAAATCAAAATATTGCAAAACTTTTGACTCACTCAAGAAAAATCAAAATCTTGCAAAAATTTTGACTCTAGTAATTTTACAAAGTAAAAAGAAATCCGATTGTATAGACAGTCCAGTCGGCCGGGGCTGCAAAGGGGTAAGACTCCCCCAACGAGTGTCCTAGATATGATTGTGAGGCTCCAGTAATGTTGGAGCTTTGGAAAATGCGGAGTACCTCTTTATTGTCATCGCTCTCAGGTCCACTCTGGCCCGGATTGGTAACACCTGATTGGGTCCTATCTATGGGTTTAATAGAACTAAACTGTGTACTTATGCTAAACTGAATTGTTTGAAATAGAAATGTTTATTTGTATAAAAATGGATTTGGCATTAAATAACCTACATTGCTTGATATGCCATAAAACCAAGCCAAACCGATTGCAAAGAATTTAAATCTTATTCGTTCGATTATTACTATTATAATTATTACTTCTATAATTACTATTATTACTATTATGAAGGTATAATAAAGATAACGATATTCAGAGAAAGGGGTAACTGTTTAATCAATCTATCAGCGTTCGTATCTAAAAATATGTCACGTGAGTGTTTAAGACAATGATGTAGAACAAGTAGAACCAACAAAAGAAATAATGAATTAACACGAGAAAGGAGAAGAGAGAAAGAAAGAAAAGGAAAAAAAAAATGGAAAAATGAGAGTAAAAGGAGATAGAAAAAAGAGGAAAAGGGGAATGTAGAGAAAGAGAAAGGGGAGGAAAAGGGAAGAGAAAACTAACTAATATATCATACGCCAATAGCTAACTGCTGTTAAATCAAAAATCAAACCAATGTCAATTGTTATGTCTATAAATTAAAAATTTAAGCAGTAGAAAGATAATAGTATTGGAGAAAGTTGTATGAAGTTTGTGTACGCGCGCGCGTGCGCGTGTGTGTGTGGAGCCATTGAAAACAAATGTCAATAACCAGGGACAAATGATGAAGCGTACATTTTCTTTTATGTAAAAAATATGTAGCTTCCCTAAAGGCAGGTAAGAAAAGTCTGCTTTGTTTTTATGAAAAATCTTAAAACAAAAGTTCTACTAATCTGCTGTTCCTGGTGGTGGGTGGAGTAATGTCACATTTCTTTTTCTGGATACCCAAAGCTGCAACTCTTCAGCTAAGGAAATTCTGTTCCTGCTGACTGGTCTTTTCTGACTGCAGATTCATGTCATGTCGACCAAAATAACCAAAAGAAGCGAACTACATATTCCATGCCTCGAAGGATTTTCCAATGAGGCTATCAGTCAAGTCCTATATTTTCCAATTACCTTATCTCTCTCTCTCTCTTTATATATATATATATATATATATATGTGTGTGTGTGTGTGTGTGTGTGTGTGTGCGTGTGTGTGTGTGTATTTAAAAATGAATTGGTAGACTAAGAGATTTGTATTTTTTAAGAATTATTTATTTTGTTCTTACATGCATGTATGTTTCCAGATTGTTGGTTTCGTCAGAAAACATATGTGACTCAAGGCCATGTGAATGCGGCAACCAATGAGACTCAAACTCTTTCTTCTCTCTTTGGACCTACAATGAATTTTTACCCCCCTATATATATATATATATATATATATATATATATATATATATATATAAAGCAAAATGCCGGTTTGTTGAGATTTCTTTCAATCATATATATATATATATACGCTCCCCCATGGGGGTTGAGCACTCTGGCGAAGGAACTGTCGGCCGTCCCTAGCGTAATGCAAAGCTCTTCGTAAGAATTGAGCACTCTGGTAGCCGATAGGATATAAAAAAATGTAAACAAAGGCTGCTGCTGCTGCTGTTGCTAAAAATAAATTACCTTAAAATCCCCTTAAAATTTCCGCTCGGTGGCCGACAGGTCCGAAGCTTAGTCTAACGTAAAGTTGGACGGGTTTCGATCCCGGCTTCGAGCGTCATGCGTGTCTAGCCACACTGAAGAGTTCTGATAGAACGAAACAGTCTGTCTGTGGATGACAATATATATATATATATATATATATATATATATATAGATAGATAGAGAGAGAGAGAGAGAGAGAGAGAGAGAGAGAGACCTGGGTTTAATTCTAGGTCGGGTCAAAGCAAAGACTCAAAAATGGTACTTAATACCGCCTTGCCTAAAACTCAGCATTATAGTGTGGGGATCAAGAGTAAAGTGGAGCAGTCCAGGTAAAGGAGCAGACCCTCCCCTACACCTTGGTGTCATAGCTATTGAAAGGGGAACCTTTGGGTCACCCTCGAATAAGATCGCCAACTTCACTTAATATATATATATATGTATAAACTGAAAAAAACTAAATAAACCGTCATTTGGCTATTACAAATTCATTTTAGCTGGTACCTCTATGAATGAGACCAACTTCATCTGATAGCCATCTCATGATGGAGAGGAAAAATATTTTTTTAAATCTTTAGAATGGACTCTTCCTCCTTCAAAAAATATTGAAAGGGAAAGGGAAAAGAAAGCAAGAAAACTTGAGCAAGAAGTTTGTGTCAAAACCTGGTGTATGTCATCATCTAGTGTCATGTAATGTGTCCAAAATTTTACACAACTCACAAAACTCTTGACAACTAAACTCTCATCAATAAATCAACCTACCTTATTTTAAAAAAAAGATCTTTCTATTCAGTTATTTATTAAGGTAAACGTGGTGATAAGCACCATTACTTATATCAAATTTATATTGTTCACTTTAAAAAATTTAATTCACATTTTATTTGATTTCCTTTTGAAATTATAGTTTAAACTTAATTTAATTTCTTGAAAATTTTTTAATTAGATACGGTCATTCTAATTACCATTATTGCCCAGTCGGCTGGGGCTGTAGAATACACCGACTGCTTCTCTGCAGAGAGGTAAGACCCCCCCCCTAACGAGTGTCCTAGATATGACACTAAACAATCTGATGGTGAGGTTCTAGCAGTGCTGGAGCTTAGGGGAATGCGGAGTACCCCTTCATTGCCATTACTCCCAGGTCCACTCTGGCTCGGAGTGGTAGCACCTGGTCGGGCCCTATCTATGGGTTAAATAGAACTAACGGCATACTTATGCTAAACTGAATTGTTTGAGTAAACTGAAAAGCTTGAAATAGAAATGTTTTTGACAATTAAACCGTACTCACATTTGAACTGCGTGCTTGTGCTTAACTGAATTGTTTGAAATAGAACTGTTTTTTCGACATTAAAATTGTATTTACACTTAACTGAATTGTTACATATAACTGCAACTGTTTTTTGACATTGAAACTGTATTTACACTAAACTAAATTGTTTGACATAGAACTGTTCTGACATATAACTGTGTGTAAACAAAGTCTGTATTTTACAAAACTGAATTGACTAAACTAAATAGCTTGAAATAAAAATGTTTTTTTTACAATTAAACTGTACTTACATTTAAAACCGTGCTTTTGCTAAACTGAATTGATTTAAATTGAACTATTTTTGACACTGAAACTGAACTTACCCTAAACTGAATTGTTATATATAACTGAATAGTTTGAAATAAAAATGTTTTTGACAATTAAACTGTGTACTCATGCTAAACCGAATTGTTTTAAATAGAACTGATTATTTACATAAAAATAGATTTCGCGTTAAATAACCTACAAATGTTGATATGCCATAAAACCAAATCAAACCAAACCAAACCAAATCTAATTACCATTATCATCATTAATATTATTATGATTATTGATTTCCTTTTAAAATTATAATTTAGTCTTTATTTAATTAGAAATATAAAACTTAGCTAGTTCAGTTAAAATATTCTTAATATAATTTTTGATATAAATTTTATTTGATTTCCCTTTAAAATTATAATTTAGTTTTTGTTTAATTTCTTAATATTTCTATTTTGAATTAAATACAGTCATTTTGATTGCCATTACTATCATTGATTTTTTTATAATTATCGTTCATTAACAGTTTTAACGTAACTATTTTGAAAAATACATCTCCAAGATGAGATTGGATGCATCATCAGTGATGTTATTTAATTTATGGGGGTTTTCGGGGTTTTTTCAATATCATATCTCCTCGTTAGATTGGCCCGGCCGAAATTGATAACGTTTCTCATTTTTCTCTTTGCCAAGTTTTTCCCTCTAGCGTTAGCTGATGGTTTTTCACAAAAGTCTGAGTGACGGCAAGTCTCCTCAAGTCTTCAACACTCTTCCCTGTATTCTGGTTGATCACACCTTGCAGTAGCTTACATGGTATCTACTAGTCTTCTTATTTCCAAGTCCTCCTGACCCAGTACTAATCCTTTTGTAATCGTACCAAGTGCATCAATTACAATTGGTATCACTGCCATTTTCATCTTCCATAGTTTTTTTTCAGTTCTCTAGCAAGGTTCAGGTACTAATCTATCATTTCGCTTTCTTTCTGTTTTACCCTGTGCTCAGCCGGAATTGCTAAGTCCTCTATTCGACAGGTTCTCTTTTTTCTTTTTCTTTTTTTGACTATCAGTAGGTCTGGCCGTCTGACTGAGATTATGTGGTCCCTTTGTATCCCAAAATCCCAGTTTGTGTGTCTCATTTTCTAGAACGGAATCTTGGTTGTACATATACCATTTGTATGTATGGTCAAATTTAAACTTCTTTCACAGTTCCTAGCCGGTCACCTTCCCCTTCTAGTCGTGTCTAGGCTTATACTCTTTTTATGCTAATTTATTGATGATTGATCGTTTCGTCTCTATCACCAGATATCTAAATCGGCTATTTTGTTGCGTCTTATCCTTGCTGTGACATGGCTAATCCTTATGGCTTTATTTTAAGCTGCAATCTGAAGAGATTCAGTTTCTGTCTTAAGGTTTCACTTTCTTTGCCATGTCTGAGTTTTCTCGCGTGAGATTTCGCTTGTTTGTCGCTTGAAATTTCCAGACAGTTGTTTCTTTCTATAATGTAAAGGTATTTTAACTATAAAATACATTCATGCCTCACCTCTAAACACAGAAAAATTCTTACTATAAGCACCTCCATATTACACAAAAAATAAATAAACAAAATCTAGATTCTTGAAACCCTATTCATAAAGATCAACAAACTTCCCTTAAACAAGATCAACTTTGAATATAGCTATCACATTCTAAAATTTCTACTAAAATTTCAATTTTGCCCAACTTCCGCAAGTTATCTTCCTACATGTTCTTCCTCCTACTTTCACATATATAAATATGACTGGTTATTGTATATGTTATTTGATCATTAACTGCACCCCCACCAAAAAAAATGGCCCTTAATGGGACCGAAAGTACTCGTAAAGCTTCGTAAACTCATTCCATCCCTAAGACAAAGTACTCCTTCGGAGGCTTGAACAAATCGAAGACGTGAAGTGTCTATCCCATTTCATCATCATCATCATCATCATCTATATATATATGTGTGTGTGTGTGTGTGTGTGTGTGTGTGTGTGATATACGTCAACTTCTCTTTGAACTGTGCCAAGAATTCAGTCTTTAAATAGAATTTGTAATTCTTACATTCTCAATATTCATTATCTCATCAAAAATCTAATTTGTGTACTGAATTGAGGGGAAAAAGGCAAAACACAGCCAAATATTTATTGATTATAAAAGAATGAATAAAATTTATTTATCAATTCTAAAAAGAGGAAAAGAATATAAAAATGTTTGAAAAAAGGATTTGGACGCGGTACTTCATGGTACCATCTAGCTTTGGATTTACGTCGCTGTGAAGGAGTCCCATATTCACACAGAGGCAACTCTTATCTATTCTTGGAGCCTCTTAATATACACTCTTTTATGGAAATGTTAAATGCCGGATCAGATAGATAGATAGATATGAATGGACAGATGTGAATAGGATTGGTAGATTGATTCAAACAGACTGATATATATACATATATGTATACGTATATATATATATATATATATATAGAGAGAGAGAGAGACAGACAGACAGACAGACAGACAAAGAAAGAAAGAAAGAAAGAAAGAAAGAAAGGGGTATCGTAATTAATGTTTTGCGCTGAAAATTGTTGTAAAAAAAAGAAATGTTGGAAAAATTGAATATAGATTATACATCCTCGGAATAGCTTGTTTTTTCATATTTTATATTCACGCTCGCACGCACGTACACACACACACACACACACACACACACACACACACACACACACACACACACACACACACACACAGATAGATAGATAGATACAGAGAGAGATGAATGGACAGAAATATATATTAATGGACCTTATTTGGTCCTAAATAGGTAATACTGCTCTGTGTTCAAGCGTAGCTGGGTGTAATAGTTCTTTGATGAAATTTTAAATGTCTTTAACTTTTAAATCAGATGTCACTACCACATGATATAATATACAGTTAATAGTTAACAATTTATATAAACGATATATTCAACCACATTATGCTATAAGACGTGGACTGTTTTCCCACTTTCTTCATTGACCTCTGTCAACTGAAAATATTAGAACTTTATCCATTCATGAATATTATGAATCTCGGAAGTTCTTTAAAAAATCTATTCTAAATTGAGATATAAAATTCGAAAACGGAAGTTTATTCAAAAATTTTATAGTTTTAATATATCTATATTTCCTTAACCTTCTGCCTCTGGTAGGTTGGTTCGGTTTTTAAACGGAGTATAGCTGGTTTGAATTCATTATTTTCCTCCTCTTGTACTCTTTGTCTAACCATGGCTAAATATGACTGTTATCCTTTTTTAGCCACTAGACGGCAACTGACTAGGACGGGTAAAGTACGCCGATTGTATGCATTGCAAACGGGTTACACTCCTGACCTCCCGCTCAAAAAAGGGTTCTCCTAGATATGACACTAAACTGTATCTGATGGTAAGGCTCCAGTTCTGGAACTCAAGGGACTGTTGAGTATCCTTTCATTGTCATTAGTCCCAGGTATACTCAGAACTGGAGTTAAAGTACTTATTAGGGTTAAATCTCTGGGTCAGATGGATCTGTTTAAAAGGCATTTGTATTCGATAGGATCGTGCATAAAAACAAATTGACAGAAAAAATGCGCAATTCTATGACCACTTTGCATAAAAAAACCTAGATTAGTTGACATGTCATTGATTCTATAAGATAGGAATACTTTATATCATATAACCGTGTGCGAAAACTATCAAGAAACAACAACACAATAAGTATGAATATAAATGTACACAATTCCATAACCCTTAGGCATAAAAAATCCTAATGGACTGATATACAGTAAAAATCAATCACACAATCAATCGATCTACTACTACTAAAACTCCACACGCATCCATTTGCATATATATATATATATATATATATATATATATATATTGGCAGTGTAACACAGAAATCAAAAAAACACATGATTACAAATAGTTTCAGGTTTTCACAATCATCAGGCAATACGATACTCTGAAGAAAATCTATCTTCCAAAAGCGACGAGTAGTCGTTACATAGAAAGTACGGAATCTGAATTATATAAAAGCAAGGAACTGAAAAGAAGTCTATTTTTGGCAGCTCATCCGTACTTGAATAATTATTGCAAAACAAACTTTCAGTCTCAGGAAAAACAACCAAGACAAATCGAAGAAAAAAATACTAGATAAAAGGAAAGAAGGCTTCAAAAATGTTATCATATTTTATCTTACGATCCTGGTAACTTCTTTGCTAGAAAAGAACTTTTGGGAAAATAACGATACAGCTATAACGATATTATTGGGTAATCATCGATGCCTCTATAACTAGGTTCATTTATTAATTATTATTATTAAAAAAAGAATATGAAAATCTTTGAAAAAATGTCTGTATTGGGCCCTAATCGAAGTGCTTCATCAAATCTAAAGATAGAAAAGAATCCATGTGTGTCTTAATTTTCAAAAATAACATTTCATTATTTTACTACCAAAAGCCAGTGTGTCTGAATTTACCAGATTACCCTTTCTAGCCAGCGGCCATCTTGTAGCTAAAGAAGACAGAGCCAGATCTTAGATTCTTCAGCCGCAGAACAAAAAAAAAAATAGTCGTGAATTTCACGATGATAATCAAATTTTATCGTCAAAGGAGTTAAGCACTGACACAGAAGTAAGCAATTAAAAAGAGAATATTGAAAAAATGATATACGCTTTACGCATACAAAAATTTAATTCTCGCTCAAAAACATATTTTGTAATTTTTTGCTTATTGCCAAAATAATACATAAAATGATAACGTCTGATCAACTCTACCACTTGTTATTTATTTCAATGCTAGCTTGTTTTATTCATAATTTATTTCAGTATTACCTTTTTTAACACAGTAGCCGGAAGATACCTCTACTACAATATCTAGGTAAATATTATCATGAACTCCTCGCTAAAATTCCTGCACACACAAAGCAGGTGAATCTTTTGGATTTTCCTATATAAACCCGAAGATGCAGGTAATCTAATGATTAACAGCCCACAGAATTGAATCAGGTAAACGAGTTCAAACTCTAACGAGGACAGTTTGTATTCATTTTGCACTAATGCCCTTGTGTCAGTCATGACTCTGTTTATAAGCTCTGCTATGGGTAAAAAGCAGGAGAGTTTCAGCTCTTTAGAATTGGGGAAAGTCTATCAATCTTTGGCATTTTAAAGCAGCTCAGCTCAGAAATCGTTCCTTGCTGTGAGTTCACTACGAGCAGTATGTGAATTAAGGTCAATTTTTTAAGTTGTTTATCACATCAGGGAAGAATGATTGATAAAGCCACATACTTTTAGCTTGACCTGTAAGTTAGATTCTCACTGTGTGCCCAAGTACCAATACATCGAGCTAGACTAAGCGAATTTATGTAAATAACTTACTAGCCCTCCTTACAATTCTTGCATATTCTCTTTCTATCACAGCTTTATGATAATGTATTCCCGCATAAGAACGCACTCTTATCCCTATTTATTCAAATCCATATACATATATATATTCGGTTTGTCTGTTACAAACACATACAAGAACGAAATCTCGCTGGAAAGTTTGTGATAATCTTTTTTCCTTATCCAACCTCTCAAGGTTAACATTGTACATTTAAACAAAAAAAAAAAAATCAATTTATTTGATTCATTCAATATGAAAACACCAAAAACATTCCCACTGCATTATTGCAGCCATTTCTTTTTCTTTCTTTTTAATAAAAAATGAGAACACTTCTTTCGGAGAAACCAATAAATTTCTCCTGCCCTGTCCATATCTCTTGACACAGATGTATCAGGCTAAAACCTTTTTTAGGAAGATGTGGAAAAGAAATGAAAACCTTGCAAATCATCATACTTTTCTGCATAATTCATGACCTGTTGATTTCTTAGTTTTTATCCTTAAAGGAAGACTTTTTTTTATTCAAATTTAGCTATAAAGATTTCAGGAAGATAAAAATTGCTATATAAGTAATTGTTTGTCTTTCAATTTCTGCAGTCATAAAAAAATATTTAGCGTCTCCATTTATTGATGAATTCTATTCTATAACATTTACATGCATTGTTTTCTATGTTTATTTGTGTGCAACATGGCGAATCCGACTTCTTTTCATAGTTCTAAATTTCTTTATTTATTATTGATCACAGTTTTACTTTTAATTTTCCGAATATGTGAATAGAATGGTTTGTATGCTTGATTTTATAATAATATAACCTTTTCCATTGAAAAGCAAAGGGAACCTATCTATCTTTCTATCTATCTATGGATGATCACGTATTTTCAGCAAAAATCCATTTTAATCTCACATAAACCTCCATTCTATTGTTATAAACATGATACAATTAAAAAAGAAAGCAGCGGATGATATCCTCATATAAAATAAAATATTATCATTCAATATAAACAGGGATACTTGTGATTGAAACTTTATATTCATTTGTTTGGGGAGCCGTGGTAAGAGTAACGGTTATTGTTGCAAGAGCAGGAATCAGTGATCCGAGTTCTAATCCGAGAGAAAGTTGTTGGAAAAGGCGGGAATTTTTTTGTTCTTCGACAGTTCGGGGTAAATAGTTTGACAGACTGGGAGCGCTTTAAACTTGCTTAGGCAACCGGTCTATATAAAAACTCTAAATTCGAATCAGTTGACCTTGTGACACGTCTTTGGCGAGGCGGAGAGCTTGGGTGAATAAATATTTTTAGTTATTAAGATATTCAACTCTGAAAAATCAAAATAAACGAGAAGTGGAATGCTGAAATGCTCTTACCATGAAAGTAATGAGTTTCTTTTTAGAAAATATATCATTTTTATTGAATTATTTTGGAGAATGGTTCGGAAATTCGATTAACGATGTGGCGAGTGTATCGAACTGTTGGATGAATATTTGGAATAGCATGTACATTTTATGGTTCTTGTTCATTCTTTTCTTCGTTGGACCTAGAACTGTTCAGCATACCCTCAATAAATCTGAACACCTGCAGTTTGAAAATGTACGGAAAATACTAATTATTGGAATTAAATAAACTTTCTCTCCTTTGTTGCATCAATGACTGAAACGCTTTATTAAAAGGCTTCCTTGTCAAAAGAAAGTTTAAAGAAAAATGGGAACAAATGGGTTTTATTAGAAAACTGTTACTGGAACTGGAAAATATTATATTTTTCAACGATAATCCTTTGCAGAATCTTAATTTGATTAGTGAAAAAAAGCTTTTGTATAAAAATGGTAAATTTTAAACTGAAGAGTAATGTGTTACATTGCTAGGTATTGATAAAAGTTGCAAGGGATACAAACGAATGGAAGAGGTGATAATGAGGTCATAGAAAAGAGGGAAGAAATCAGGCATGTGGTCCAAGAAAAAATACCAGTCATTTTATGAGCGTGTTTCAGTCTCTCTCCGGGCCGGCCTCATAAACAGGGAGTCGTGAATTGGTATTTTTGAGGTGATGTAGGAAAGATCCTATTGTTTTAGAAATCGTAACCCATCATAGTAAGGGGATCGGTTTCGTTAGATACGAAAATTAAGCTCTTTACTTAACCTTTTCTCTTCAAAAACACCCCAAATATTGCGAGACCGTTTCTTCCACCTACTGCGGGTGTTCTAATTGACCTTTGCTTGTCGATCACCAGGTTCACTTGGGCTGAGAAGAATGCTTCTACATTACAGGTGTGTAAAAGATTATTCTGCTTAGTATTTGTTTTTTGTTTTTTGTTGCTCTTATCATGAATGAAAGGACTGAGTATGGATTGTTAGTTCTGTTTTTTTATGGTTTCGTAAAGCTAAGGTGAGAAAGTAGGTTCATTGATCGACTGAAATCCTTTTAAATTGTAATATGATTAGGGACGCTTAGTGATTGGTTTAGTATTAAGTTGTTTCCCAACTAGATTTATTGGCCGACCCCACAAGATGATGGAAAAGGAAGGACATATATGTGAAAGAGGTTCGATGCAGTGGGAGAGAGAAAGGCTATAAGAAAGAAGCAAATAGGAAGGTGAACGGGGGATCCCCAATTCTAGGTCCGAATAACAGCTGCTACCCAAGTTAAAAATAGAAATATATCAGCTGCAAATTCGTGGATGCCTGTGATTTGTTGAAAGAAACTCCGTTAAGAGTGGACGCGGGATAGAAAATAGGAAAAGAGAGTTAGTTGGAGACAAGCAATGGAGATGTGAGCACGAGGCGAAAATTACGGCCCCCATTTCCGAGTAAGCTTTGCAAAGGGGTTTTACAGCCGCTGCGAAGCTGTGAAGTACATGCGAGGACTACAATAGAAAACAAGAAAGATATTATTAAAGTCTGTGTCTACTCTCTCTCTCTTTCTCTCCCCGTTCTCACGTCGTTTTTTCCCTCTATCAAGCTATGGCGGTGAACTCATTTTTTCATTGTGTGTATTTCTTTTTTCGACGACTACTAAGTAACGAATAAACTTTGTATTAGCTAACGAAGACGGTGTTTTGTGTATTCATCACTTTTTCTCACGGTGAGGTACTATTTACCAACCCCTCCGCTCGGGCAGGATATGACACAAGGTCAATTTTTAAGCGGAGTTTAACAGGTTTGAATTCAGAGTTTTCCTTCAGAGGTTACAACGGGTGTTCGACTGATACTTTCGTCATAGGGTTACACTCATAGACCCGTTAAAACCGTAGTAGTACAAATGTCTATTCAATGATTTAGTGCTATAAAAGCCTATTTGAGAACCATATCTGTTGTGGGAGCCTTACCCATCTCGCCATAATGGACTCTTCTTACCGTATTTAGTACTGAGAGATTTCGCTGCCACGAGGCAGATCAATATCGGTGTTATCTGAATAGTACGTGACTTCTTACCTTTTCTATGTAACTCTATCTTTCTTGTGTAATATGATCTGTTATCTAATATCTGTGTTTGTGATTTCATTAGTTTTCCTTTCCGGGGTCACAACAATATCGTAACAAAATCACACTAATAAACAGTAGGAAAATATGATTAGAAAACACGTAGAAGGAATAAGTTGGAAGATGAGAAAAACTAGAGAAAAAAGGAATAAATTAACTGAGAGAAGGAAGGTTTGAGTTTTGTTTTTGTTTTTTTGTTTTTTTGTTTATTGGCATATCAACTTTCGTGGGTTATTTAATGCTGAAGCAATCCTTGTTGCAGAACAGCAGTGGTATTATTTAACCCATCATAGGGAAAATAAGGTGTTCGTACATTAGTCCAAATGCCAGCTTAGTAGCACAACTTGAGTTTGATCTCATTTACAACTATTTCATAGTCCAGCACATTAACCACCACATAACAGTGACCATCCCATGAAAAGAAAGAAGACTGTACTCTAAAAAAATGTTGTGATTGAAAGAAAAGGAAAGAAAATAAAAATGCATTATTAGTTGTCTAAATTTCTGAGACGAAGCTTGATGATTTTTATCATTAAGTGTTTTCGGACTATTGTCTTCATCTTTATTGTTGTTTCCTCAACGTTTCGGCCGATATGTCCTACGGCCTTCTTCTGGTGTTTATCAAACTCGGGAACCTACACGGAACTTCGAACTACGACATTTATTGAATCCACGGGGTCTCTTGTTCTTATTCCATAGGCCATAAACGGATAAAAGCGTTAAGTATTCCTGTATTGTTACTCGCCTGCAGTCAGGATTAAACCTACAACCTCCAGATGATTGTCTTCTTAGAAGCTTAGGGAACCAACGCCTATAACCGTTACGCTATGTGTCCAGCTGGAAAAAAATCTGAATATGAGCACATGTAAAAAATCATTCATAATAGTTGTAATCCTTGTCAAGTAAGAACATTAAGTTTATAAGTCCCGAAAATTCACCCTAACCATTCATTACCATGACTCTCAAGACCACTCGGACCCAAAGAGTTAATACCTTTTGAAGTCCAATCTATAGGTGAAAAGATGTTTAAAATTATTCGTATTCGATCGGATCGCGTTCAAAAATCTTTTGAGACCACCATACAAAAATGTAAATATCAACGGATAATGAACCTGATTTCCTAACCTCTTGGCATAAAATAACCTTAGTTGGTATCCATTGAAATCAATCAAAGTGGAAGATATATATATATATATATAGAGAGAGAGAGAGAATTATATGTATATAGATATAGTCATCCGCCGACAGACTGTTTCGTTGTATCACTACTCTTCAGTGTGGCTTGATCAGCGAAAAGCTTCTAGCTAGGATCGAAACCCGACTGACGTTGTCAGCCGGATATCTTACCCAAGAGACGTCGTCATTCTCAGCGGAAGTGAAGGAAATTTTACGCGTAACTTTTTACATATACGTTATCGGGTACCCGGAGTGTCCAATTCTTGCAAAAAGCGTATGAGGCAGCCGACAAATTTCTCAACTAGAGGTGAGGAGCATATATATACAGAAAGGTAGATAGATAGATGGATAGATAGTAATGGGTGATATCTAATAACTAATTCTTTTCCTTTTACTATTTTACTTGCAGCGATTTTGTCTTATGCTGAGTTTTACCATAACAACGAAATTATCATCAGTTGTTATGAGACCAGGTTGTGTGACTGATAAATATTTATATATAAAGTCAAATTGACTCTTATAAATAAGTAGATTACTTTGTAGATTTATGATATGTACAATAATTATTTCAAATAAAAATTTCCATAAATCAGTTTTTGTAAAATTCAATCGAGTTAAAATGGTTTATATAACGTTCCACTTTGATTACTTTTGCACTTATTTGCGTCGGAAATGTTATTAAATGAATAAAGCGGTTATACAAATCGAGAAATAAAGATATTCTTCAATAATCAATATCTGCACTTAATTTCATATAGTTTTGGTAAGAAATACATATTGAGCATATAAGCAAAATATTTCTCCTCGGTAGTTTTGAGGTAGTCAGAATGGTTGTCAAAAAATCACTTGACTGGGTCATAGAGAAGACATCTTTTTTCGTGATGGTGGTGTTTTACTCTCTTGTCGGGATATAGTCAGTGTATTCTAAGCCCCACAGGGAGATAAGTAAGTATGAATAGAATGCAACAATTTGATAGTTTTTTTTCGTAAGATTTAGAGTATCCCCAGTGTTAATACGTTCGATATTTCATGGCTGTCAGAAATATGTAAGTAAATAGTTTAAGTCTTCCGATTTTTTTCATGGCGGTTGATGGGATCTAGAAGATGAATGGTGTACATAAAGATCCTTCATCTCAGCTGTATGACAGGAGATATTGGTGGTAACTAGGTCCACTCTGCCTCGGAGCCATTAGGATTCCATCTCTTGGTTAAATATTCGATGGTAATACTTATAACTGCGTGTAAATTATTTCTATAAGATAGGAATACTTGATATCATAAAACTTTTTGCAAAGAACTCTTATAATTGTTATCGGGTGGTAACGAACATGACTTATTGCATACTTGTGTAGGCAATCAGACTAGGAAATTAGAAGACGTCATCTTCAGCTGTGATGGTAAAATTACACACGCAAAATACACATGCAAAATACACACGCGCGCACATGTGTGTGTGTGTGTGTGTAACAAAAAGAAACTGAAAATATAAACAGGTGCGTTGCTATAGGCAGTTTTTTTTTAGTATGGTGTGACTATTGATACATAGGAATGTTCCTCTCAACGGTTGGTAGCGCAAACGTGAAACCGCCAGTAGCGATACATCTGTTTGTATTTTTAAATTCATTTTTTACTGTATGAGTAGCTCTATTAAGGACATTGAACGATTTTGCCGTGAAAGCTGCAGTTTTCTTTCAAGTTACTTTTTTCGAGATTTTCAGCAATATCAATCACATACACACGCCCATATTTGTTAATCTTGGGATATAATTCTTTTGTTAAAAAATAACAAAAAAATATTTCTCAGACAAAAGAAAATAATTCATAGTTTTTGTTTTGTTTTTATTTGCGACGAGAAATCGTTCATAGACTTAATGGTTATATATATATATATATATATATATATATATATATATATATACCTCACAACCTGGTTGTGAGATAAGTTATCAGGTTGACGTAAAGTTTGCCGGGTTTCTAACCCAGCTTCAGCATCTCGCGTGTCAATCCACATTGATTAGTTGTAATACAACGAAACTATATATATATATATATATATATATATATATATATATATATATATATCTAATAACAACAATACACGACCGCAAAATATTTTTTTATTAATTAATTTTTTTCCTGAAAATTGACCAAAGAATTTATATATATATATATATATATATATAAAAATGAAGATGAATGTACAATGTAATTTCTGCTTTTAGTTGATCTGGCGTATATATATAATTCTTTTAAATACTCTGTCCGGTGGCAAAAGCTGGTTAGTAGCGCCAGGAGTGGCCGTACCGGCTTGAGCTACCGAAACTGTGTTATCACCCCTGATTGGTGGCTGATGAGGACAGGGTATCACACGTTGTATGATGAAAATAAATTTAAAAAAAAACGAAATAAGAAATAAAATATAAGAAATATATATATATATATATATATATATATATATGTACAAACGGATAGATAGATAGATAGATAGATAGATTTGTAATTTCCCTATGGACACTTTGTGAGGGATGTTCATAAAGTTATTGATGTTTTACTAAGGAAAATGTAAAGGATTCATATTAGAATTTCATATTTAAAGAGAAAAAAGATGATTGAAAATCACCTTTAGTACCAATGAAAACCTTTTAAGATAATCACTCAGTTGCAAACAGTACAGAAAACTTTTTTATTCTCAATGAGGTTCTTGAATAGTATGATAGAAGTTTTGCTATGATGCTCTGTTTTTGCTGGCCTAAAGTTACCAATTTAGAAACACAAGAATTTTTTTAATATATATCGAGAGAAAAATTAAGATATATATATAAACAATAGCAATTGTGATTCACAACCGTTTAAATTTCCTTCGCTTGCGTTGGTTTCCTCGTGGGGCTGAGTGGTAGAATCTCGGATTGGCGTTTGAGTCAACCGGGTTTCGATCACAAATTCGGGAATCTAGCTTGTCTAGCCACACTGATGAGTTCTAAATAGAATGAAACAGAACTGTCTGTAGATGACAATATATATATATGAGAGAGAGAGAGGAATAGATATAGTAATAATCAATATTTTATACTTTTTCATTTAAATTAAATGAAAATATTGATTATAAAAGATACAATAATAATAAATCTGTTATCAATATGGAACATTCTGCATAAAATAAAATGAAAAAAAAAGTACACACAGACCCAAATTTTATATTGAATGATTTCGGCAAAAAATGTTTTCCGTTAACTTCAATTATGCCTACACATAACTGATGAATCGAACAAAATTCTTGAAGTAAATTTCAGATTGATAAGATATTGAGCAACTTTAAATAAAATGTACAACAATCTGTTTTCCATTCGTGATACAGATCTTTTTTTCCTTAAGATTTCTCGGACTGGTAGTATCTGCTCGTCTATCAAGATAGTAAACAAAAACTAAACAAAATGCGATCGCAGGAAAAGTATTTGAAACCATATAACAGTCTGTAAAGAAACGATTATTATTAGATATAGATGATTAGTTGAAACCATATGTGTATGAAATATCTGTATTAGATAGGAATACTTGAAATAATACAACTGTGTACAAATTATTTGTATTAGATAGGAATGCTTGATAGCTTATAACCGTTCGCAAAAGAAAAATTAAAACCTTCAAACATCTGCACCAAAAAATGTAAATATAAACATACAATGAATGCGATTCTATAACGTCTTGCATAAAATACCACTTAACAGATTGGGATGCCATTAAGATCATTCACTTAATCAATCGATCATAAAATTTTCAACGACATCGGTAACAATGACAACCACAACAAAACCACCAATGCAATATCGACAAAAGAAAACAAAAATAATCAAACGAAAAAAACAAAAACAAAACAAAAAAAAACAATTAATCAAACAAATACTTTAATGAGATTTAACGTAACACCATAAACTTATTAAGATCATGCTTATAACAGTGAGAAATAACGTTTCCAAACGACTGCATTGAGCAATAAAATACCCCTATTTCTACGACTTATTAAAAAAATTGGTTTTAACAAATTCGACTGGCTGTGTTTATCACATGTTAAAAGATGGAGAAAAGGATTTTTTTTCAACTCTCTTCAACGAACTCAGGACACTTTTTTGTCTACTGGCAACGAACCACTCAATCTATAAACTGAATCCATATTTGCCGGCCAGGTTTCTCCCGCACTGACTATTTTTGGCGCGCAATTCTTCTCCAGCTGATTGTTACACGTCCGGCACTCACCCTCCTTGTGAATAACATGATTACGAGCGCATGTTATCATTGGTGAGCCCTACATGTGCGCTGGTTCTCATAGCACACACCGGACGTAATCGAATGATACAGAAGATTCCAATTGCATTGAGCGGTCATTAAATTTGCCTTGTAGCCTTCATAAACCTGTGTAGTGCAGCCCTGCAACGTGCTTCGCGCGCATGTTCCTGTCACTGAGAACAGGAATATAGCTACATATGTCCAGTACAATTGAAGATGGTTTATTTGATCCCCTCGGCCCGACGCAATAGAGCAATGAATGAATATATGTAAGTCTACTTCCTCCTCAAACTACTTCAGCTCATCTGCTTCTCGGGTTTGTAAGCGTCCCTCCCCTGATCGAGCTGGGAAAGGAAATTATATTTATGAGCCATTGGCGTGAGGATACTTCGATCATACAACAGGGCAAACATTTGGGATTTCAGGCAAAGGTGTGCATTAAAATGGAAGGGCAGAGGTTAGTTGGATTGGCAGTTGATTGAACTATGTTGTCTACCAATGGCTTGTATTCTGGACCTCGCAGAAAAATTGCGACAATGGTTATTTCATTTTAGTGGCAGAGCAATGGAATGATAACCAAGAGGATTGGGACTTTCGTACTCTTTGATTTGGTTTTGTTTTCTTTTTTTAATTGTAGATCAAACTTTGAGGGTTATTTAATGTCAAAGCCATCCTGGTTGAAGAGCAGTAGTGTTACCCATAGCTGGGCATAAGTCCGAAAGTGAACGGTTCACGTAACTATAATTCGAACTGTCTTACTATGATATCACAGTCAAGTACGTTAGCCATTGCACCAATTCAATTATAATAATGTAGAGTCACAGTTGGCGTTCATCTTATTTACCCAACCCCTCAGCTCGGGCAGGATATGACACAAGGTCAATTTTTTAACAGGTTTAAATTCAGAGTTTTCCTTCTCCTAGACTAGTTGCCTCACCAAAGCTAAAGAACTTAGTCTGCCCTACTATTTACTCATAGCTGGAGGGAGAATTATTGGATTCATACCGTTCCCAAGGGTATTAGTGCTATGTGAAATGCAATCAGTCTCGTCCAGGATTTGAACTCGTGTCGCCGTGTTTATTTCCTACGACGATAACCATTACACCACGGGCACCTTCTGTTGGCGTTCATTATGAATATTGTAATTTTTCAAATATATAACTATTAAATACTAATTCTAATGTACTTCTACACATTTATTTGCCATTACTAATAACATACTGATTAGTACACTCCGAACAACTTTTTTGGTTTAAGGTAATTTTGAATTTTAAGTTAATTTTCTACGAAATCATAGATATTATTTATTATTTCAACATTGAAACACTTTGACCAAAAATATAATTAGCAATTCAAAAATACGTGCCCTCCTATAGTAATTAATCAAACGTAGCTTTTGTGTGGCAAAAGACCAGAAGTTTAAAACACCCAGTGAGAATCAAATGCACTAATAATGGTCGCAAATCATTGCACCATGTTAGGGGCTCGGTACACTTCTTATTAATAATTATACAATTTTTTTTTTGATTACCGAGTTTCGATACCGTAGTTTATATTTACCCAACCCTTCCACTACGGGCAGTATGTGAAGAGGTAAATTATAAGCGGAGTACACCTGGTTTGAATTCACAGTTTTGCTTCTCTAAGACTGATTATTTAATCAAGGCTAAAGATCTCAGTCTGCTCTTATATTTACTCACAGCTTAAGAGTTTGGTAATAAATAATATATAATAATATCCGTTTTAATTTTATAATATTCCATGAAAAAAGATAAAACCTCGGTATGATTTATTAAGAAGAAAAATAAAATATATAAACACAAGCAGACTGAAGATTTTATAAAAAGTTTTGAAATATAAGTAAAATTGGCGACCCTAGTCGAGGGGGACCCAAAGGCTTCCTTTACAATAGCTACTACTCGAAGGTGTAGGAAAGGACGCTACTCCTTTTCTTGGATTGCTACACTTTACCCTTGATCCATATTGTTAAGCAAAGAGGCATAAAGTACCGTTTTTTGAGTCTTTGGTATGACTCGATCTGGGATTGAACCCTGGTATCCCGGAAAGTCGCTGATGATAAGACAATATTAATTTTACAACTTGTATTTTGCAATGTGTTGTTTTGTTTATAAAATAAATCAATTATTAGACTTTTTCCAATATTGTCATATTTTTGCATGTCGTGTACTGCTGTTTTGCTAGAGAAAATAAAAAAAGACAAAATTAATTAGCTGAATCAGTGCTTTGATATTATTTTTCTTGTGGGTCAATTTTTTTTATTCTTTAGATTTAAATAAAGAATATCTGGAGCTCTTTAAAAATTATGTATTAGGACGTCAATATAATCGAAATGAGTCTGTAAATTATTGTATCGATATTTGTCAGCAATTCTTTTTATCTAGAAAAAATAAAATCGAAAAATTATATCTTAACATCATGGAAATTAACGGTTTTTCATTGTTATTTCTTGTGAATTTTTATTACCCCAGCGTTTGCTGATAGTCTTTCAATGGAATCAGAGCGACAGCAAGTCTCCACAGGTCTCCAGGGCTCTTCTAAAAATTCTGTCCATTCTCATCAGGGCTGTAGCTTGGATGGTCTCTATTAGCTCTTCGATTTCCTACTTTTCTATTCACCTTTACAAGCCTTTGAGGACTGTTCCGAGGGCGCCGATTACAACTGGTATCCCCGTTGTTATGATTATAATTATTTTACTCCATACCGGTTTTTCATACCAGTTTTAACCGGTAGTCTTTCACTGCAGTCTGAGTGACAGCGAGTCTTCTCAGGTTTGATTGTAACAGTGCAGTATCTGGATAGTCTCATTTCTTCCTCTGATATTCAGTTCCAAGTCTATTTTCAAAGCGTATGGGAACCGTTCCAAGAGCCTCAACTCCAACTGGTATTACTGTTACCTTCACGTCCCACAGTTTTTTTTAGCTCTCTGGCAAGATCCAAGTATTTTTCTATCGTTTTTCATTTCATTTTATCCCTTTTGAGTTTTTCTCACTAACACTAAATGATGGGTTTTAATAGAAGTCTGATATGACAGCAAGTCTACTCTGGTCTCCAGAACCATTCTAAGTATCCAACCACTTTTAGAAGTGCTATTGTCAGGATGATTTCAATCCTTCCTGTAATCCCAAGTTTATCTAGTCTCTTTTCCTGGTTCTTGGGGAATGTTCCAAAGATCTTAACTGCGATTGGAATCACCGTCACCTTCATTGTTTCACAACTCTGGCAACCTCCAAGAATTTTTCCAGTTTTTAGCGAATCAAAGAGCAAGAATAAAAGAAAGCAAAATGATAGATAAATATCTGGATCGTGCAAGAGAGCTGCTAAAATTGAGGAACATGAAGGTGTTGGTGATACTAATTATATTTGGGTTGAATACCGGAATCTAGATGGTATCCGGATTAGTTGTAGTAGCTAAGTGCTAAGACAATTCACTAAAGGTCTCCGAATAATACAACTGACTGTCTCCGAAGTGTTACTCTTCTTAAGTATTGCGATTACCCTCTACTGCTCTAATCAGCAGTAAGTAAATAGTCATAGACCAGTTTACCTACTAATGAAGAAAAGTATGATAGGCTAGTTCACAACAATTTTGTGCTCTTGGGACGGTTTCTAAATCCATTGAAAAGAAACTGGAGAGACTAGGAATTGGAGGAAAAAGTTAGATCAGCTAAACTACAGCACTGTTTAGATCAGTTAGAATACTTAGCAGGGTCCTGGAGACATGTTGAGGCTTACTGTCACTCAGATTTCAGTGAAATACGATCACTAGTGTGAAAAACTCGTAAGGAGTAAAATAATGATCGAAAATGTTTCATTCAAAAAATCAGAAATTAATAAAATTAATGGGTTTTTATTCTCGATTTATGAATCAGGGAAATAAGAATCTGACAGGAAATTGCAAACTTTTTTATAATCATTCAGTCGTCTGTGCAATATTTTTCACAAGTCAGTGTAATTTTTCCCGTCGTTACTATACAAATTGTAAACTGTGAAAGGAATTAAAAAGAAAACAAACACATTTCCATGGAGGTGGCAATCTAATATTCAAAAGGACACTAAGATCCACGATAAAAAAAATTGTTACGTTATGATTTTTCTCAGCAAGAAATAATTTTGTTTTGAGCGTGTGTTACGAATCACCGATAATGGCTCCATTACAATGATTGATTAAGTAGATCGATACTATTGAATAGGAAATGAGAAAAGATAGTAGCATTCTCTGTAGGGTACTAAAGTCTTCCTTTTAATTATTTTATATTATTGATCTGAAACTTCCTTCTGATTTTCAACAATACTTACTGAGAAACGAGTGGCAAAAATATTTCCTTCAATATTTTTATTGAACTTCTATAAAATTTCAGCAAAGTTTCATCGAACTTACTTTCATCGGCAAAACTTCTGTTAAATTTCATCGAACTTAATTTTATCGACAATAATCGAGCATGAAAAATTTCATTTCGTTTCTGCCGTTATGTGGCTGCCGAGGAGTAGCCTTTCGTACCTTTTCTGGGAGCAGTGGAACTTGTCCATAACTACTAGTTTACTACTGTTTAGAGTAGTCGGGTAACCAAGTCAAAGGAACCATCTATGTAATACCAACTATTAGCACTCAGCTACGAACTACCAATTCTTACATATTAATATACCGAACATTCTAGGTCCGGGTATATAACAATGGAACTAGTGGGTTTTAGTTTTAACTAACTCGTTCTTGATCGTCCGTGAAATAGAAACTGTCAAGTACAACGGCCGACTCCAAGAGAAGCCTATGTGTTTGAATCACGCCGGCCTCAATTTGTTGTGGTCTCATTCATTTAGAGAGTGCGAAAAATTCAGTCTCTTGCTTGCTGGCCAACTGGAAGAAAACAAATGAAGGAACGAAGAAAGGAATAAATAAGGGTGTGTAGGTAACACAAATAAGTCGATAACAAATTTACTACAACAATTACAAAATGGAAATTTATTATACAAAAGGAAATGGATAAAATTTTAGACTGTATAGAAAATTCCTTGTGTACTCGTGTATGTAAGAAAAAAGTTTCTGTAGAAAGAAATATTGTTTGTAAGCACTAGTTGTGTTTTACTGGCAGTAATTAGGGTGTTACTTACTCATTAAGTATCTTGCTTTGATCGTTTAGCTGTTTCGGCAGTTCACGGGTGAATGTGTCTTTCACAGTGTTCTTATGCGTGTGGTAGAAAACGAGAGTTAATCTGTCGGCTACGTTGATATATTGACAATAATACGTGTCGTTAGGCTGGTTGCTGACTGCTAATCTTATGTTATCAATCATAGTCTGCCACGGCTGTTCTGATCTGCGATGAAAGGTATCATGGATTGCTTTTAGAATCAGCCTGAGAAAATTCAAACTTTTTTGTCTTTTATTGTCATTGGTTTGTTTACAACTGCACCAGCATGCGTTTTATTTTATAACTACGTCCGCATAGGTAACTTAAAAATTGGTTACTTAATGGTTGAAAATTAAAGAAAATAAAATTTTGACCATCGAAGTAAAAATATGAAAAAAAATCTTTTTATCCATTTCATAGCTATCTAATATAGCTATACAATGTTGTATCGTATTGTAAGATCCTTTCCCAAAATTCAGCTCATTATATTTCTCTTGTAACATAAGATTTATACTCTTGCTACAATCGAACACATTTTCGCTGCAAACAGTCTGTTACCCCATTATATTACTGGACTAATTCATCAACAAATATGATCTAATGGTAAATTTCTTTCTAATAAATATTGACATTTAACAGTCCAATTCTTTGTGCCATAACACTAATGTAAAATTCATTTAAACAATTATATGATGTCATAAAAATCACCAAATTTCTCAAATATTTTTGTTTTGCTGTTTGTTCCAAAAATATATCACTCTGTTAGTAAAAGTATCCAGTTGATTAATGGACTTCGTTTATGAAATCCATCTTCGTAAATATGTTGAAAGTTGTTGCTTGTTTGTAAATAATTCCCACATATCTGCCGTATTATCGAAGTAATATTTAAGGCTTTTAAATTCTAAATGTAATTTTTCTGTGTATATACGTGTGCGATGAAAGAAAAAAGGGGCAAAATGTCCATAAATTTTAGCAGTAACCGTGTCCTTTTTCCAAGACAAAAGCCGATAAATAGAAAGTGTCAGATAGGGATGGTGTAAATGATTTTCACATACTTGAAACGCTGTGCGAAGATCGGCCATTGACTAACACCACCAAATTGCTAGGGTTTAAACAAAACAGTATCGGTTATAAACCAATTCAAACACCATGTGAAAGTTTAAGTAACGAATAAACATCTAAAAAAGAACAGGTTTTAAAAAGGTGACCGTTTAACTTTTGCTAAGTTGAAAATTTGTAAATTTAAAAAATGAGTGTATTTTGTAACGCACTTAAGTGTCCTCTTTCTTGTAAGAGTACTGAGGCACATAATTGACAGAAGATCAGATAATGAACAACATCTGGGTATAATGTAGCCACAATATATTCCATATGAAAAATGACAAAGCCAAACCTGATTTAAAGAGAGACCCAAATAACTGGCCTTAGTAGTGACTTCATAGCCAATACAAATAACAACGAAAGCAACTACTCAACTGAGAGACACTAACGGAAAAATGGACAAGGAAAGATAATAAATATGTTCTTCAGTTATTGTAAGAGACATACTACAAAAAGAGGATATATGAAAAGAAGGATTGAAATTTGGACAGAATCCGCAAAATTTACTACAATTCAAAGTCTTGCAGACCAAGTTAAAACGATGTTAAGGAAAAGTTGGTTTTCTATATAAAAAATAGGGAAGAATATGGACAAGATCCCCCAACCCAAATTGAAAGGCTAAATACTGAAAAACAAAAGCCCCCTTATAGAATTGAAACAAAATAAAGAAAGCAGAAACATCATACAACCTAGAAACACAAAACAAATGTTAACGCAAGTAGAAAAAACAAATGTAGGATTAATTAAGCAAATTATGACTGAAAATAAGACTATATAACACGAAACAAGACTGGAAAAAGTCAAAGCGAAAATGTAAACAAATTATTAGAAAATATCCTAACGAGCAACATTACTGAACTAAACGAGCTAGTTTATTTATGCAAGAGCGAAACTGGTGTGCGATAAAATCGATATTCCCCTAAGGAAGCCGAGTAGACATTCAAAGCCTGAATGGGAAATTAGGCTTGAAGGACTGGTAAAGCAACAAGCGAAAATGTTAAGGAAGGAAATTTACAAAAGGTTATATTGGGATGAAAATCGTAAAACAAAACAAGAGATAAATCTGACAATGCAACTTGAAGAGATAAATCAAAAGATTTTGATAAAAGAAGGGAGACTTAAAAGATACAGAGATAGGGTCAAGCAATACAAATAAAACAGGAGATTCCAAAATAACAAAAGAAAATTTTACCAATAAAAAAGGGGAGAATGCACGAGGGCAAATCACTAATCGGGTGCAAAGGAAGCAAATCAATTTAAGAGTAAAATATAGGAAAACAAAGCATAACAGAAAGACAGAATGGATAAATGAAATGCTAAAAGAAACACAAGAACTCGAATAAGGCCGTGCTGCGTACATACAGTTGAAATCGCTTAAACCAACACTTAAAAAAAGTATCGAATTTTAAAATTCCCGGCTATGATGGCATTCATGGATTCTGGTTTTAAAAATTCACGTTCATCGACGAAAGACTGGCTCTTGAAATGAGTTGATACCTAGAATAACCAAATATACTCGAATGAATAACTAAAGAGAAGACTAACCAGATCCAGAAAGACCCTCCCTTCAAAAGAGACAACCTCAGCAATTATAGACTGACATCGTGTCTACCTATGATGCGAAAAATCTGGACAGCATAGATTGGGGAGGGTCTCTATTATTCACTCGTATACCGCGGACTGTTTCTTGAGAAACAGAAAGGATGCCACCTGGAAACTAGAGGAACATGTCATTTTGTGTAAACTGATCTGTACATACTCAAAGAGAGCAAAGCGAGACGGAAAAAGGTAGCCATGACGTGGATTAACTATTAAAAAAAAAAAAGGCTTATAATATGGCCTTGCAAGATTATAGATTGTCTGAAAATGTACAAGATATCTCACAAATTCATAAAATTTATCACAGAAGCTATTAAAAAACAGGAAAATTGAATTAGTAGCTGGAGAAAAAAAATTAGCAGAGGTGAAAATGCAGAAAGGTATCTTTCAGGGTGATGTGGTTCCGCCCGAACAATTTGTAAAAGCAATGATGCCACTCCATTACATATTTAGGAAATGTACAGGGGGGACAAATTTTCAAAATCATATGAAAAGATTAATCTCCTAATGGACGACATCAAGCCGTTTGCAAAAAATGGAAAAAAAAAAAAAATGGGGACTCTCATACCACAGACAAAAAATTAAAGAAAGCGAAATTACATACAAGTACTTAGACCTTGCTAGAGAACTAAGAAAGCGAACATGAGAGTGGCGGTGATATCAATTGTAATTTGTACGCTTGAAACGTCCCTCAAAGGCTTAGAAAGGCGACGGGAAAAGTTGGAAATCAGAAGACGGACCAAGTATTCTGACAAATCTTAATAGTGTTGTATTTCGTATGGTCTCCAATCGACGTCCTATTTCTAAATGTTTCAGCACTTTTACCAATCCTTTAGTGTCTGTATCAAGCGCACCAATTACAATTGGTATCACCGTTACATTCATGTGTCATATTTTTTTAGATTTCTAGTTATATCTTGGTACTTATCTCTTTTTGAATTCTTACAATTTTACACTGGGATCTGGCGAGACGACAAAGTCCACAATCGTCTTTTTCTTTTTTTTTTTTCTTGATTATTACTGGGTCTAGTCATCTGGCCGACATTAGGTGATAGTTTTTATTTCAAAATCCCACAGATGTTGGTGCGTCTCATCCTCCAGGAGTGATTTTGGGTTGTGCATGTACCTTTTGTTAATATGGTCAAATTAAAACTTCTGGCACGATTCCCAGTGGATCACCACCCAATCTATTTCACGACTTGAGTGATTGTATTGTTTTTAAGCAATAGTCATGCAAAAATTAGAGATTTATCCGCCAAAATTCAAGCCACCCAAGTATACGTATTTCTTGGTTGTCGTTACGTAATTTACAAAGTTTATAGCTTAGAAGTTACACTGGGCCGTATGAATAGGGCACTCTATAAGATTCTTAGTTGTGGTTGAGATACCGGATGCTTTGGTTGTAAGAGTTAAGAACGAAAATTTAGCACCAAACCAGTGACCTTTCTGTTTCTAAATACAGTTCTTTTACGACTAGACTACAATTTACAAACTACTGATATATTTACAGATTTTACACTCCAGCGATAGATTTTTACTTTTTGAGACAAGGATAAATTTCCTGTTTTAAGATCAGGGATCCCCTCCAACATTATTACAAAAAGCTCCCAGAGATTAGCACGGAAGGAGATATCATATATTCCAATTTAAATCTGAAATTCAATTTCTTTGCTATAATTTATACTTCAGTCCTTTGTAGTGATCACATAGAACCCAGATCAAATACAATTGAAAATCTTGTGACGTTTTGTGATTAGAGAGTTACTTCTCTCAAACCAGAATACGTCCATATAAACCAGATACAATTACAAGATTCAGGGACTTTTTTTACTGAAGCTGGTCGTTGTTCTTTTTTTCTGAAATATAACACCTGATACCAAGTCTCAGGTGACTAACTTTTCCGGATAATCCAATATTTATATTTCACGTCGAGATTAACCATTTGTTAGACAGTGCTTAACTTCGAAGATTATCTCACCGATTTGGTGATTGGTCACATCGTTGCCTTGTTGGTAAAAACTGATGACTCTGACTAGCACTTTGTTTCTTAACGTTAAACTTTATCTTGGTGGAATTATGTGTCATTTCCGCCTCAGCAACTATGAGTTGTATTGCGATGTCCAACAGTAGTGTAGAAAACATCTAAGCTTCGACAAATAGAGAGAGAAACACAGTCAGAAGAATGTGTTGCGCAAATCTTCAAACTGGTATCAGCCATGTCGACTGGATTTAGAATACATCGACTCCATCCCTTGCAAAAAGGTAAAAAGCAAAAAGTGTAGCTTCCTGAGTCTAACATTAAATCGAATCGTGATGCTCTAGAACAGGATGCTTGCAAAGTGTGGAGTAAAACTTCGATGATATTGCTTCTAGGTCCCCTCTTGGTCAGAGCGGTAATATCTGTTAGGGTTCCATCTACGACTTAAATAGATCTCTTTAAAACTTATTAGTATTCGATTGGAATACTTGATGTCATTCAACTGTAAATTATTTGTATTAAGAATAGTTACGTGAAGTTATAATAGATAACAAAATTATTAATAGTTACTTGAAACCATACAACTGTGTGCAAACAAATAATTATTATTAAATCGAAATAATAACTTGAAACCCTATAAAAGGATATGAATTATTAGTATTAGATAGAAATACTTGTAATCACACAACTATGTGCGAATTATTTGTAGTTGATAGGAATACTTGATGACATACAACTGTGTGCAAAAAAATCTCTTAAGAACCAGCTGCACAAAAATGTAAATATAAATGTACAATGAACGGAATTCACCGACAACTAGGAACCACATAAACCTAGGCAAGTTAGCATTCTGTTAAAATTGGTGATTGAATCAATCTATCTTTGCCTTGATATAGTATAAATGCCCTTGATTTGTGTTACTATTTGTGGTTGCGTGTTTCTCTTTTCATCTATCCTCTGTGGAAGTATTTCTTTTATTTCGTTCATAGTTTCTCATTCGTACAGATTATTTGTCTGCATTTTTAAAGGAAACTTCCAATTTTTGTTCTTGTAATTAGTTTCTATGAACAAAACGAAGTTATTTACACAATCCCCAAAGAATCACTGTCTCCATCTAGTCGCGTCTCTTTCTATTCTCTTATGGTCACGTTATCGATTCATTTGATATTCGATTTAGCATCACATCTCCATTTTAGTGAAATTTGCTTCACCTAATGTTTCATCTATCTTCGTCTTAACATAATCTATATGCAAACAGTTTGTATTACTATCTGTAATTTTAGTACTAATAATAAGATTAGTATTAGATAAGAATACTAAAACCGTATAACTGTGTGTAAATTATTTGGAGTAGATATGAATACTTGAATCTATATGACTGTTTGCAAACAAATGATCCTTATTCAATAGGAATTATTACTTGAAACCATAAAATCGTGTTTCTCCTGTTAGATATCCTCTTATTTGGTTCATTGTTTCCGGTTCGAACATATTAGTTGTTTGTATTATCAAATTCAAGTCACTTGAGCAAGTGTAGTAAAATATTATTCTTGCACAGTAATGTCTGTTGATGCATTCTTTTTTTGGCTAGTTCGCTGCATTCCCAAATATAGTCTATTGTTTTATCTCTTGCTTCACAGAGACGAAATTTGCTTTTCCTTTGTAACTTTATCGATTTGCACGTTGATAATGATATTTTCTGTTTTATCTAGCCCGTGATTTATTATTTATATCATACACCTACATATTTGTTTAAAAAAAAAGAAGAAAAATATTGATTGAATGAAAGCAAGTCTTTAGCAGTAACTTGTATTTATTAGATAAATAAATTTCTTTTCTTTTTTTTAATCCTATGAATCACGAGACGAAAAGCGAATCTACACAAAGATCATTAATCCGGCGACCATTTTGTTTTTCTGATCTAGCCTGTCTCCAAAGCAGCTTTGAATTGTTATGTAAGTATCAAGACACCACATCAAAAATCTGACAGATTGATTTGCCATAAACAGTATCTGGGAAAATTGAAAAATAATGCATCATTTAAGCTGTGTTATATTACTAATTAACGATCTCAATAATGACTAGCTTGGTGGATTCAGGAGTTGGGTCTTTCACACGTCTTAATGGTCAGGTAGAGTTAAGGTTAGAGCGAAGATTTTCGAAGGCTTATTTTTATGGACCACTCAGTCAGAATCGAATATACTGGTAATAATCTGCTACGTTAAAAGCCCACGAACCATAATACCATGATTAGTGCCCAAACGTAATCTTTTCTAGGAAGATAGGCTCAACGAAATATTCCTTGCCAATTTCTTTGTTTTAGCCTTGTCATCATCATCATCATCATCATATCGTGCTGGCAGCACGGATATCCCTGACCCTCTCTCGCCACTCCTCCCTATCGTTCATCGCCCTAGGTAGGTCTTCAGGACAACAACCTGTATCCTCACATAGCTGCTGAATGTACGTTCGAGCTGGTCGTCCTGCTTTTGCGTGGCCATGTGTGGGGATCCATAAGAGTACATCTCTTATGAGTTCATCTCTGCTTCTCCAGCAGTGTCCTGCATGTCTGGTTCGTCCAACTTGAATAGTTTTCGTGATAGGGGGCAGGTGGCCGTACAGTTGGTGTCTTGTGGGGTGTTGCTGCCAGGACTTGTTCAGGATTGCACACAGCATTACTTTAGCCTTGTAGGATATACTAAACAAACTTAGTAAATAAATATTAACATCAAATCAATTATCTATCAAGATATACATACTTTTTTCACATATTTCTACATCCTCCAAAACCCGCATAGGTACACACATACATACACGCACACATATAACATACATACATACGCACACGCGCGCGCACACACTCTCTTACACGCACACACACACACGCACACATACACACACACACATATATACATATATATATAATTGTGATTAGAATTAAACGTTTAAAGGTTTTTAATCTGTAAAATCTTTAACGTATGCAATGAACGAACATGCAGAGCGATATCTAAAAAATATTTCAAATATAAAACAAGATAAAAACTCACGGCTCACCTTTTTAGTTCATCGGTCCTCAACATGTTGAATACTGAGGATTGACAACGTGAAGCTCTAAGTCATGAGTTTTTATCTTGTTTTAATTGCATCTTATTTTATTCTTGATATAGAATATATATTCTTATAGATAGATTTATACTAGCAGTCTATCTTATCCGATGACAACGTCCTGCTGATTTTTTCCTCCAGTTTTTTCGATTTTCTGACTGGTATTGTCAATTGTTTGTTTTACGTGACCCTTTTCTAAGTTGATAGTACAGGATCTGTTTTCACTGCCTGTTGTCCCCAAGTCTATTCAAGTGTCCAGTCCGTCTAAAGTTAAAATGGGTGCGTATATTGTACATGCCAGGGAGTTTGGATTTCTCCGTAATGGGTATACGTGGGATATACTGCCACCACTTAGAATTTAGTTTTTTTACTCGACTGACGTGAAGTCCTTGGCCATCCGCTTTGTATATCGCTCAAGTTTCTGCGGCGTACAGGAAACTTAAGAGAACTGTGACGAGGTACACAGCACATTTGGTTTTTTTGGAGAAGAGTTCGTTGAGCCAGACTTGCTTCGTCAGCTCGCCAAAAGCCTTGGAAGCACTTAATATTTGTGTATCTAGGCCTGCATCTTGTTTCTTTTTGGTGACTGTGGAGTCTAGATATTTGAATTTGTTTACTTGGGTTATTACCTGGCCTTTTATCTGCATCTCTTGTCTAGTGTAATGGATACATAACCTTGGTTTTCTTGAGGTTAATTTTCAGCCTAAATGCCTTTGTAGATTTCAAGAAACGTGTGATTATTTCCTGTGCAAATTATGTTTTGTGTGCCACGAAGATAATGTCGGCAACATACAAGACCTCGCGTACCAGAATATTTCTTGTCGTTCTTGCAGACTTAAATTGACTGGCATTGAACTGGTTTGCCTCCGATCTACTCTGTATCCATACTACTTCGAAGAAACCAGTGAAAGGATCAACAAGACCATAGAAAGAAAAATCGAGAACAGTATTGGGGCAAGAACATAGCTCTTTCACTCCGTTCCCAACTGGTTCCGAGAGTCCTCCTCTTAAGCTGAATGATACTTTCATTCCAGTATGCGAGGCAGGTTTGAGCTTGACGAAGTGATCAGTGCCCATTAGTTTCCGTAGAATTTTCCATAGCACTTCCCTGGATGTATTTATTCAAATGAGTTCTTGTAAAAACAATGAGAAAATATTTTTCTTTAATATAAGCAATTCGTTTAGTAAAATTACAGTTAATGATCGTTATTTAAAATTAGTAAACCAGTTCACATGATGAATAGTCACAATACAACTATACAAATATACAGATGCAGGGAAATACGAAACACTGACGACTCTCTGTTGTTCAGGTACGAAACGTTTATTAACTTCTTGACTTCGACACGAGGAGAGAGAGACACAATGTTTACTATGCTGACTGTACTATCTGGCCCAACAAACGCGCTGCGCATCCCGTAGCCCACAAGATCTCTGTCGGTAGGGATCTGCAGAACTCAATGGTCTCAACCCCCAGCTAGACTGGCCCGGCCCAGAGTCGGATCTCAACTAACGTCTTTTTCAAAATCACCAAATTCTCAGCCCATCGCTTCCGAGCATGACGTCATTCACACCCAGTCACATTTCATATCTAGGGTTTTTATTGTGACATTTGTGATTGTCATATCCTCTGCGTGCGAGCGTGAACTGTACTCAATGTGTGTGGACCAGCACTAAGAGCCGAATAAGTCAAAGCCCAACCAAACCGAATGATAAAATATAGTTAACGAAAAATGATTAATATAAAAAAAAAATCATTCCGTTATTATATAACACACTTACTTTGGCAGCAACATCTAATCTAGCGAAAGTGATGTCAACATTCGCCTTGCAAGGATATGGAATACTATTGACTGATTATCGATCGGGTGAAAATCTGATCTATCCGATAATATAAAATGGGATTTCTTCCGAACTGTGGCTATGTCAGTACTACTGTATAGATGCACCACTTGGATGCTAACAAAATGCATAGAAAAAAGATAGATGGGAACTACACAAAAATGTTACGCACTGTTTTGAAGAAATCCTGGAAATAACACCCCACAAAACAACACCTGTATGGCCACCTAACACCCACCTCACAAATCATCCAACTAAGACGAACAATACATGCGGATCACTTCTGGAGAAGTAAGGATGAACTCATAAGCGACTTTTCCTTATCGATTCCTATACATGAACGCAACAGTGTTGACCGACCAGCAAAACTTACATCAGCTCCGTGCGGACACTAGATGCAGTTTAGAAGACCTATCAGGAACTATGAATGTTAGGGACGGATAGCGAGAAGGGTTTAGAGAACACTGTATTGCTTGGGCGACTTTATGATTGTGATGAATTTCGCAGGTTTTAAAAAATAATTTCCTGAAAATTTGAAATCATTTTAATCATGAAAAACAAATTGGTAAAATGTAAATTATCCCCCCACAAAAAAAACCGAAAAATGAAAACTGTAAAGTAACACAGGATAATTGATTTCAGACCTATTTATTGAATTATTTTCTATAAAAAAAAAGTATCTTTTTATTTCTTAAATTTGATTAGAATTAAAAAAGATGTTCTATTCTTTTTGTTAAAAATGTTATTAAATGACGAAGCTTGAATACTGGATGAGTGATGGAACGCATCAATATTCGTTATCACTGTAATTTTAATTTAAAAAATTGTTGACAAGATGTTATGGATTTTTTTTTTTGTCTTGAAGCTCCTTTATCAATAAAATAAAAAAATAAGAAAAATCTACTGATCATGTCCGTTTGCACATTCACTGTTTGTATAAATGTTATGACCTCTCTTGACTTGCTTTAGCCGTTTTAAATGATTATTCATAGTGACATATTTATAATTATCTGTCTGTTTTGACACTCATACTATATTATCATTAGTACACAACCTGTACAATTTCGTAAGAATACTAGTGAAGATATAAAAATTGATAAGGAAACGTTTATGTATAAACCCTTTTCTGGAAAATACTAACACTAAAAAAAAGTAAAATATTTTGCGCATCAGAGGTACGCGCTAAGAATAAAAAGGTACATTGTTAACGAGATGACACCCTCGTACACACACACACACACACACACACACACACACACACACACACATGTACATACATATTTCAAGCGTAAAATAAGATTAAAATAAAACAGAATAAATCTCTTATTTTTGTTTTATCATTATCTTATATATATATATATATATGTGTGTGTGTGTGTGTGTGTGTGTGTGTGTGTGTGTGTGTGTAGCTGTTGCATACGCATAAATACAAAGCTCTCGTGTAAAATCTCCGACTGATGTGAAGTCAGCTGTGTTTCGATCCTAGCTTGAAACATCTCGCGTATCTAGCCACACTGAAAAGTTGTGATACAACGAAAGTCTGTCTGTAGATGACAATATATATGCGCGTGCGCGCGTGTGTGTATGGATAAAAATACCTACATACTGATATATAACTATAATCTGATTGGTTGATTGGTATTATAGCATGTCAACCCTTATTAGATTGTTTTATGTTGGGACTATTGCTTTTTTTAACAAATTTATTATCTCAAGTAACAATTCCTATTAAGTAATAATTATTAGTTTGTATACAGTTCTATGTTTCAAGTATTCCAATCTAATAACAATAATTTGTACACAATTGTATGGCTTCAGAAATCCAATATGATAATTTTCAAACACATCTGTTTAATCGATAGATTGGACCCTAACAGGTACTTCTATTCTGATCAGAGTGGACTTGGAAATAATGTTAACGAAGATATGACTCCACAAATTCCCAGAGCTCAAGAACGGGACTTTTACCACCACCGAATACAGTATAGTGTCATACCCGGCAGAGGATGTTGTCAGCGTGAATGGGCTGCACTGACGAGGGACTTGGTTGGTTGTTTTATTCTACGACATATCAACTCTTTTTGGGTCATTTAACACCGAATTAAGTCCTTCTGATAAAAGTTTCAAATTATTCAGTTTCGTATGAATACACTTTTTTAAAAAAAGTCAAAACAGTTCTATTTGTAACAATTCTGTTTAGTTCAATTTAACCCATAGATAGGAACTTATCTGGTGCTACCACTACAAACCAGAGCGGAACTGGGAGCGATGACAATAAAGGGTTAACCTGCATTCTTCAAAGCACCAGCACATACTGAAGCCTCACTATTAGATTGTTTCGTGTCAAATTCAGGACACTCGTTGGGTATGTTTTACCCCTCTGCAGAGATGCAGTTAGTGTATTCTGCATGGGCCATGACGAGGGACGATAATGTTTATAGTTTATGGCGTAATGGATAGAAGATGTGTGCAATGAAGATGGTGGTTATTATATATTTTTTGGTAAAGTCCAATTTAAGAACTACTCTTCGAATCTTAAATTACTTATAAAAAGAAAAGATCCTACCACCCAAAAACTGATCCCCCTGCAATACAATAATTTTGTTTTTCTTTTTTCGTGTTCTCTTTTCGTGATAAAATAAACAAGTTACAACTAAAGTTAATCATTGAGAAAATATTCTTCAAATAAATTGCTTTGATTGAATCATTGTTTGATTTTCATGGCTTCTCTTGGGTTATTTTAAGCCAAATAATCTGGAAATCACGTTCATTGTACTTCATATAAAAATTGTTTGCGTTGTTTTTTCTTAAAAGATTTTTGTTTTTTCACACAATCTGAAATGAATACAAATACTTTTAAAACATATCTATTTAAGCCATGGTTGGGATCCTAATAAATTCTTACTCTCTGAATCAGAGGGAATTTAGGTTTGGTTTGGTTTCTTTGTTTAATGGCATATCAACCTTTGTAGGTTATTTAATGCCAAAGCTATTCTCCAAGAAAAACATTAGTGGTACTATTTAACCCATAGCTGGGAGGATACGGGGGTTCATACCTTTCCCAAGGGTATTTGCCCGAAACTGAACGTAATAGCACGACTGGAGTTCGAACTCGCTTACTACGATTCTGCAGTCCATCGAGGGAATTTCGAAGAAATAGCAATAAAGGAGTACTTCACACTTCCTGAAGCTTCCAAAAAGGCTGCCGAATCACGTGCTGCAGTTTTATATCATACCCAGGATACCCTTTTCGCCGAGCGGGAGGTGGGGCTCTACAGTGGTTACAGTCAACCTATCCTAAGCCGCGTCGACACTGCGATGGAGTGTTTTGCATGCTGTCCATTTTTGTTTAGACATAAACAGTTTGGCTGGAAGTATTAACTGAAAAAAGGACAATATTTGGTTTACTGGACTGTAAAAAGATATAATAACACAGAGTGCGGCAGATATACTTCTCTAGTTTTAAACTGTCACCTGTGGGTGTAACTGAACTTAGTATATAATAGCCCCATCTAGACAGAAAATTGATGTTGCTATAAGTTGAAAATTCTATCCGTAACAGCATCATTCCGACGTAATATGAAATAAGCACAAAGAGCTCTTGGTCGTCATTATAGATAAACCTGTCTTAAAAAAACTTTCAACCGCAAACCCGCGCTGTGCACCGGTCCAAACTATGATTGTAAGGGTTCATATCTGGAAAAATCGTAAAACATCAGCTAAATGGAGCTACCACAACCGCTTGCCTACGTTTTCTTGTGTCACACAGGCAGCAGTTTAAAATGTTGGACGTATATCTTTCACACTGTATTTTTATATACAATTTTCTTTTGTTTCACGGCGTATCAACGTTCGTGAGTTATTTAATTCTTAAAGAAGAGCAGCTGTAATACTATTTAACGCATTGCTTTATACCTTTCCCAGGGGTATTAATCTGAAAATGAATGTAACAACGTGACCAGAGTTCGAACTCGCTTGCATCAATATTACAGTCCAGTACGTTATTCACTACGCCACAGGACTACTTTTTTTCTGCTCTAACATTTCATCAGAGATTTATACGCAGACATGATCGAAAATTCCCATCACTTTTTTACATTCATAAATGTATTAGACAAACAGCTGTCAACCACTATTCGTCTTTTCATTTGACACCGAATACATTCCGTATTCCCTCTAGCTGTCACTTAATGACAAGCATTTGCTTCGCTACATACAACATGCCTTGTGTTGTAAGAAGTTCTAACAATTTCAAGATATCGAAAAGGCCCTCAAGTGATTTATCGAATAAGAATAATACTCGTTCTTTTACGATGGGATACACAATCATCCTGAAAGGGAAACTAAAGTCATCGAAATCCAAGGAATATATTTGCTGGCTGAATAATGACGATACGAATTTAGAGTATCACTCATAATTTATTACACCGAAACCAATATTTGTAATCATCATCATCAGCAGCAGCAGCAGCTGCAGCAACAGCAGCCGTCGAAGTAGCAAGTCACACTGATAGCATGGATTCCTTTTACTCTCTCTCGCCATCTGTCCCTATCGGCTATTGCCAATATCTCTGAATTTAAACCTGTTAAAATCGTGTCAAAAATTGAATTTGTGTCACATCCTGCTAAAACAAAGGCATTGGTGAATATATATATATATATATATATATATATGTGTGTGTGTGTGTGTGTGTGTGTGTGTGTTGGGGTGAGAGTTACTTTTCTGATTTGCTTCCCTTAAATGAGTTATATAAATTTCAAGCTCCCATTGAAAATATACTGTTCTTAGTTTTTGGTTGAAATTAATTTTCCCATCAGAACTTTTAATTAAATGATGATTTTTTTTTTCTTTCTATTATCTGTTTAAACAAAAAAATCTTGCAAATTGTAATTCTGCAAGTAATATGTGTTTAGTGTTAACGGCATTTTTCTTTCCTTTAATACAATCTAGATATGTTGCTATAAGCATTCGCCATCTTTAAAACAAGATACTGCCTAGTCTCGTTGCCTTGTTGCGTCTCTTACTGAATACCACAGATTAGTAACAGGGTTTTTGTTCGGCTGTGATCAGCATATTTTGTAATGTTAATCGCTAATATCTCGAACTCCCTTAGATATTTGATTGTTTTTCAAAGTCAGTGAAATAAAGCAACCTAATGCCAATTGTTCTTGATGGTCAGTAAAGAACTTGCATCTTTTTGCATTCTCCGTGATTGCATATGACAGATTCATCTACATGTTGTCAATTAACTTGGCTTACTATATGCAAATTATTATTTGATGGAGGAATTCGATTTCAAACACGAGTATTAGCAATCTGACAGGTGTCCGTAACGGGCTGAGACAATAGCAAAACATCTAGGATGGACTGAATACGAAATTCGAAAGCTGAGAACTGTCTCTTATAATAAGACTGCTTGGCAGACATAATGGGATCGATGATCAGCAATACTTACAGCAAACTTTTTTCTTCTTTTTAATTTCCGCTTTCTTTTACTCAAGACAGCTAATCTATCTTCATTCAAGAAAAGACAGATATGATCAGAATGTGAGAGGGAGGGAAAGAGAAAGAGAGAGAAGAGAGAGGGAAAGAGGGAGGGAGATGAATAAATTTGAACTCACTTAGATATGAATATACTAAGATGAATACACTGATACATATTGACGTGAACATACGTTGTTAGGTATTAATAGACTCAGACAGACACCCTCCACACACACACATATATATATATATGTATATGTGTGTGTGTGTGCATGTGTGTGTGTGTGTGTGTGTGTGCATAATAGCAGAATGAAAAATATGAAAATAAAATAACGTAAATGAATAGACATGATAAGATTGTGATAAAGGCAAAAGGAACTACACACACACACACACACACACACACACATATATATATATATATATATAAATATATATATATGTATATATATATATATATATAGCTTGCATTAGATCATCAAAACCCAGCCTTTTCATGATTGAATGATAGAGTGATTGATTGAGTTTAATTTCATGCCAACCCGTCTAGGGTTATACTATGCTGAGAGATTAGGTAATTGTGTTCATTCTACGTTCATATTTACATTTTTATGCAGTTGTTTCTCAAGAGGTTTTTTTGCTTGCACATGGTCCTATCAAATACAAATCATTTTTAAACAGATCTGTTTGATCCATAGATGGAATCCCAACAGATACTCTCACACTAAGTCAGAATAGCGAGGAAAGAGATATTCCGCATTCCTCAGAATCTGAAGCCTTGCTAACTGACAAAGTTTAGTATGATAAATAGGACTACTAATTTTTTTTTTTTTTTTTTTTTTTTTGGCAGGGGAAGGTTAGTCTTACCCCTCTGCAGAAGATACTCTCAGCGTATTTTTAGAACTAACGACTGAGCTGAAAAAGAGCATGACAGTTTTAAAACGAGAATGAGTTTGGAGATTTAAACCTTGCCAATTCAGTACTCGCAGAGAAATCTTTTTTATCGTTATTTCCTACTAAACAAGAGTTCCGTGATCATTTATGGCATTATAATGCCTACTTCCTCAGACAGACTGTTATGGTCTTCAGATAAGACCGGTGGAAGAACTACTCAAAAAACGGGTGATAGGTAAACGTTATTGTATTAGCAGAAAAAAGGAAGTCATACAAAGGAAGTACTAGCCGTTCTCGGCTTGCAGTCTGTCTGTCAAATGTCTCGTACGAAACGAGAAGTTGTTTCCCCGCACGAGCTAAGCTCGGTAAATATGTCTAGGTTGGACGAATCCATCTTTGGGGTATGGTAGGATATGTCCCCATAACACAGACAGACAGGCACACCCACACAAAAACACACAGAGAGACACCCGTATCAACATAGTTTATTTGTTTAATTGTACATCAGTACCTCATGGCTTATTTATGAATATAATTTGTTACATATAATCAACACACAGTTATATGGTCGAAGGTATTCCTATCGATTACTAATTATTAATTCACAGTTATATGATTAAAGTAACTATTCCTATTCAATAATAATAATATTTTTATTTAATGATGTACATAAGTTTGCGTGCGTGCGTGCGTGTTAAGATAGATAGATAGATAGATATTGAGACTGATAATATCCTTTGATAGATAGATTGATTGATAGAAACAGGTTGAGGTTGATAATCTCCCGAGATAGATAGATAGATAGATAGATAGATAGATAGATAGATAGATATTGAGACTGATAATATCCTTAGATAGATTGATAGATGTTGAGGTTGATAATCTCCCGAGATAGATAGATTGATAGATAGATATTGAGACTGATAATATCCTTAGATAGATTGATAGATAGATGCTGAGGTTGATAATATCCCGAGATAGATAGATAGATAGATAGATTATTGCCTATAAATGAGTCCATCTGTACCGCTTTTGCTTTAAAGAAAATTAATTTTCTTTTAAACTAAACATGACCGAATTTATCTTAATTCCCCAATCAAACGAATATTAGTAGATATTATCCATGACCAAACTACAGAGCACTATAATACAGTTGCTTAAAATTTGTAAATCATTTTATTGTTAGAAATTTTTTGTTTGGCTTTATGGAGTATCAAACACTAAAGGTATTTTAATGCCAAATCCATTTATATACATATAAGCAATTCTATTTCAAACAATTCAGTTTAGTATCAGTACATAGCTTAGTTCTTTTTTACCCATATATAGAACCTTATCAGGTGCTACCACTCCGGGCCAGAGTGGATCTAGGGGCGATAGCAAAAAAAGGAGCTTTGTGCATTCCTAAAGCTCCAGCACTCCTGGAGCCTCACCATCAGATTGCTTAGTGTCATATAGAAGACACTCATTGGAGGAGTCTTACCCCTCCGCATTTCTGCACTGGGGTAAGAAATGTTTCGTATAGCTAAAAAAATAGCATTTACTTTCAATAACTTTACTGAATAAGTGTAAATGTAAAATTTCCAAGAATGTTCTTCCAGTAAACAAAAAACAAAAAAAACATTTTTGTAGTTTTCTTTTGTTTTTTTTTTTTACAACTTTTTTTTTGTAACTCGCTCGGGTTAGTTTGCTTTATTTGTTTTACGGCTTATCAACTCTTAATTATCCTATTTACCCAACCCCTCCGCTCGGGCAGGATATGACACAAGGTCAATTTTTTTAAGCGGAGTTTAACAGGTTTGAATTCAGAGTTTTCCTTCTCCTAAACTAGTTGCCTCACCAAGGCTAAAGAACCCAGTCTGCCCTACTATTTAACCATAGCTGGAGGGAGAATAATTGGATTCATACCTTTCCCAAGGGTATTAGTGCTGTTTGAAATGCAATCAGTTTTGTCCAGGATTTGAACTCGAGTCGCCGTATCCATTTCGTACTACGATAACCATTACACCACGGGCAACTCAACTCTTAATTATAATGTCAACATTTGGTTGATTTTTAAATGTTTGACATTTATCTAACCTCCCACTAGGTTGGATTGAAACAAGATCATTTTATTGTGGTGATCGTAAATAAATCGAGACCTATGCGTGACTGCCACGAAAATGCTTGATCTCATCGACGTTCCCCAGTTCTATGGCCCCTCTTGTGCCAAGCGATGAACTCAGCCCTACCAAGCAGGTAATCCCTGGGTGGTTTATTTCTAAATGTTTAATTGTAATTTTGATATTCCTAATATTCAATTTAAAAAAGTAGGGTTTTATTTTTTATAACCATGCTTGCACACAGTAATATTGTTTGAAGTATTCTAATATAATACTAATAATATTAATAGATCTATTAGACCAATAAATAGGATTTTAACAGGAACTAACATTCCGGGTCAGAGTGGATCTGGGAGTAATGGAAACGAAGGAGTACTCCACAGTCTTCAGATTTCTAGAACTGGAGCCCACCCACCAAATGCACTTTAGTATCATATCTAGAACAGCTCTGTTTTGGAAGGCAGAGACAGTCATCCTGTTATCATATTTACTACTCCTCTGCTCAGGCAGGGTATGATACAAGGTCAATTTTTAAGCGGAGTTTAACAGGTTTCAATTCAGAGTTTTCCTTCTCCAAGACTAGTTGCCCCACCAAGGCTGAAGAATATAGTCTGCCCTACTATTTCCCCATAGCTGGAGGGAGAATAATTGGATTTATACCTTTTCCAAGAGTATTAATGCTATGTGAAATGCAATCAGTCTCATCCAGGATTTGAACTCGTATCACCGTGTGCATTTCCTACGACGATAACCATTACACTACGGGTACCTCCTAACAGTCAGCCCGTTATAATGCCCACTAACAGAGCTAATGTTCCTTTAAGCATTGGCGAAACAGATTCTTCCAACTCTATTTCTCTTCCTATTGGCCAATGCTTAGTAAATATCGATACTTACTACACAACAGACACTCGGACCGTCATTCTACACCCATGAGAAGACAGTGCAGACTGGGTGAATAATAAAGCGTAAGCTCTTTCTAAGAACCCTTGTTAAACACACTGGCTGTTTGAACTTACATAACGTACCATTTGGATGAATTCAAACTCTTTGCACTTTCTCCTAATCTTTCATTGCTAAAAGTAAACTATATCTACTTTGTAAGGAAATATGTATAATGTAAAAATCTCGAATAAAATGCTATCTTGTTGCTGAGGAATAGGAGGAATGCATTCTTCATCACACCACCCAACTCACAGACATAAACAAGTATTGATCCCAAATGTTATAGACGCAAGAAAGGCACTTTTTCCTTGGGTTAGAGATGGCCTTCAATTATAGGTTGAATGTTCTCCATAGGAAGCTGTTATAGCTTACTCCATCCACACCATCGCAATTATTATCTGAAGAAATATTTCTATCCGTGTTGTTGTAGACTTTATTGATATTGTTAGAGGCCAATCTTTGCAAAGCGTTCGGTTTCAGCATTACATTTTGTCGGGCGGAGAACTCAGAAATTGAGAGAGAAAATGGCAAAGAAATTAGATTTGGAAACAATAAATATAACCAGTGTCAAAATCCGAAGTCAAGCAGCTGTCTTAGATTTGCTTCTGAAATTGGTCAGGAAGTTTGACAATTCTGTTCATGTCTGGGCCACAGATTTGATTTTCGCAATTTGCAAAAATGGCTCATCTAGAAACGACTTCTTGGTACGATATTTGGATATAACTGCTGATTTTGAATACGTCGGCTGTGAAGGATTTTATTTTGTTGAACAACATCCCAATAGCAAACGATAAAGAGATCAGAAAAGCAGTAACTATATATTTAAATATAAATTTATACATTTATGAATTCTCCCACCTACATACGTGCATCCGCGCGTGCGGGCACCAACCCACACACATACACACACATACAAACTCACACACACACACACACATATATATATATATATATATATATATATGTTAGCATAATGGACGCATTAAGTCCGTCAGTTAAGTTTCATATGTTTTCAACAATCTTTAGACGGCCATGAAATAAAAATGGCTTGTCTGGCGTCTGTATAGTGGAAAAGACATAATGCTTACATTACAGAGTTATCGTGTCCATAATTTTAATATTTATTAGTTTATACCTGCTCTGCTATAATTACATCGATCACTCTTTTCATGTCAAAAATTCTTACTCGTTGTTCTCTCTCTATATATGTGTATATTGTTCTTTATATATATATATATATATATATATATATATATATATATATATGTCAACTGCTTCAAATCGTGCTGCTACGATTGATGATGATGTATATATATATATATATATATATATAGGCTACTCCACCCCCGGGGGTGTTGTGCACACTGCCGAAGGAATATAACCGTTGCCACTCGCGTAATGGAAAGCTCTTCTAACTAACTGAGCCTTACGGCATCCGCTAGCGCAGAATGTAAACAAACGAAATTTGATACATATGCGTAAATTTCTTGGAAGATTTTGTGTCGCAAACTTGCCCAGGTGGGTATGTAATCAGCATGACGTAAATCTATGCGGGTTTCGATCCCGGCTTGGAGCTTCTCATGTGTCTAATCACTCTGAAGAGTTGTGATACAGCGAAACAGTCTGCTGTGGATGACTATATATATAATTATGGACGCAATAAGTTTAATATGTAGGTTTTATGTATTTGCCACTTCATAGTCACTAGATTAGCCACTTTTACAACAGGATTGTCTGAATATTGTAGGAGACACACGAAACCTATGTAACGGACTTTGTGTGTCCATAATTCTAATATATATATATATATATATATATATATATGTGTGTACGCGCATGTGTAAATGTATGTAGGAAGATTGTAGGGAGAATAAAATTTTATACCAAAATTCAATGCAAATAATTTGTAAACACTCGTATGATTTCATTTATTCCAATCTAATAACAAAAATTTGTAAAAATTACATGGTTTCAAGTAACTATTCCTAATTATCATCAATACAAATATTTTTCATACGGTTATATGAAATCAAGTATTCTTATTTGATGTTGTTAATGTGTTCACAGTTCAATTCTTCATATTCAGTACTAACAATTCATAAAAAGAACTATTTGACCCATAGCTGGGACCCTAACAATGATTAACGCGCCGAATCAGAGCAGACGACAGTAATGACAACGAAGGTGTGGTTCTACACGCTCAACAACCAATCAGATGCATGGATGAGCGGTCAATAATCACCCAAATAAATAAAAAGCCAATTCAGTTTCCTTTTGTTTTTCTTATGTTGCGTGAACAGAATGGTGTATCAGAGACTGATCATCTCTGATAGGGTCTGCTGGGGGTGGGGAGTATGATGTTGGAAGAGTCGAAACTCTCCAACGAACCAAGCAAAACATCACTGACGACACCAACCAGCGCTAAATGTATATTTAAAGGTGTATATTTAAAGTAGATCTTGAGCTTCACCATCAGATATATTTTAGCGTCAAACCTCATTTTTGTATCCCTCTGCAGAGTGTACATCTGGCCTATTTAAGCCACATCCACATGGCTATATATATATATATATATATACACATTATAAAATATTTTTAAATATTTTTCCAAAATTTTTTCGTACGGGCACTTTTATTGATAGTACACACATGAAACTCTAGTCCCCTTCGAAATAATCTCCTCCAGCAGCAATGCCCTAGTTGTACCGTTCCAACAACTTCTGGAAAGCCCCACGGAAATCTTCTTGTGTGAGCGTGTCAATGACCTTCGTTACAGCCTCTTTCATCTCCTCAATTGGCTCATAATGACAGCCTTGAGCTTAGAGAATAATCAAAAGTCACAATGAGCGAGGTCTGGGCTATAGGGAGGGTGAGGAACTGTCTTGATGCCCATCTTGGTCAAATAGCCGGTGACAAGGATGGAGTTGTGGACTGGTGTATTGTCCTGGGGGAAATGCCACTAACCCGATTTGAAGAGTGCTGGCCTCTTCCGACGGAATCTCTTCCTGAACTCCCTTAAAACCTCAACATAGTATTCCTTGTTGACAGAGTGCCCAGAGGGAACCCAATGCATGTGGATCATGCCAGTGCAGTCAAAAAAAGGGATCATCAATAGTTTGTGGGTGGATTTGCTCCGTCTGGGATCTTGGGTCTGGGAGAGCCAGCATGCTTCCATTCTAACTACTTCTGGAAGGCCCCATGGAAGTTCTCTTGTGTGAGGGTGTCCATGACCTTCATCATAGCCTCTTTCATCTCCTCAATTGTCTCACAATGACAGCCTCTGAGCTTAGGGAATTAGCAAAAGTCACAGAGAGCAAGGTCTAGACTATAGGGAGGCTGAGGAACTGTCTTGATACCTATCTTGGTCGAATAGTCTGTGACAAGGATGGAGTTGTGGACTGGTGCATTGTCCTGCTGGAAATGCCACTGACCCGATTTGAAGAAAGCTGGCCTCTTCCCTAGGAATGTCTTCCCGAACTCCCTTAAAACTTCAACATAGTAACCCTAACCCTAACCCTTTGGCCAATCAACTCTTGTGTGTTGACTTCCTTACTCCTCCCACACCTCTCATCATCCCTCACAGACTCCCTGCCTTCCTTGAATCTTTTATGCTACTCAAAAACTGATGCTCGATTTATGCAAGATGGTCCAAAAGCAGTCTGAAGCATTCCATACGTTTTTGTGGTATCATTTTTTCCAAGTTTAAAACAGAATTTTATTGCATATCGTTCTTCTAAAGTGTCCTCACATCCAGATTTCATTTTTGAAATTCAGCAGCTGTGACAATCAGGCTTTATTAGGGTGTATTCCAATTGCTGCTGTAGCTGTTCATCTGAAATTGAAATCATAAAAATTGGTCAGTCATCACATAAGATGTATAATAATGGCATACTGAATTTTCAAGAGTCTACGACAATTTTAATTGCCTGTACAAAAAAGTCTGGAAACATATTGAAAGCACCACGTAACAGTGCGCATAAAAATCGTGCTTACACTTTCATATGTTTATAATTAGGAAAAATACAAAATTTAGTTTCTTATTTTACAGATTAAATGATTTTATTCAATCATTAAAAATCAAATGATTATTGGAACTCTTCTCTGTTATTCATATGTAAGTGCCAAAAAAGCCCACTCAACCCTTCAGTTTTTCTTAAGACACGCCGTATAATACCTCACAAATTCCATTGTCGAAATTTGAATTTAAAACTTTTTTCGAAAATTATTGTTTTATACTTCAGTACTTATTGTAAAAAAAACTTAGTTTTTTAGAGAACTAAAAAAAATATGAAAATGTTTCAAACCAAGGGATACTTTTTTAAAATACTATTATAAATATATGTATATATAAAAAAATATAACTCGAAAAAGTGAGCATTTTTAATTCTAAGCTTCTTTTTATTTTAAGGACGCATTTTTATTTCTTACTTTTTTATACATACCTAAAATGCTACATTTTTACTAGGTAAAAAAGAAGAAAATACAAAAATCGAACGAAACCATTCTCAAAAACTGATTTTTTAATGAATACTTCTCGTATTTCTTAGATTAAAATATGTTAATTTTTAATCGGTGTAACATAAAAACTTTTCCTTTTAAAAAGAAATAGATTCTTTACAGAATATTCCAATACTTTTCATTCGAATTAACACGCAAAATTTTCCACGAAAAAAATAAGGAACCATTTTTGATTCTTTGTTTTATTCTACTCTTACAATTTTACTGGGTTAAAAAATAATAAATTAAACAAACACATAATCCCTTGAACTCAACTGGTAATAAAATACTAAATTTAAATTTTTATCATATCTAAAAAAAAGTCTTTAAAAGATAAAATTATTTTAATGCTTCAAACCACTCACGAGTTTAAGGTTACGTTTTTGATACATTTTAAATATAAAAAATATAAAACAAAAAAAGAATATTGTAATGCGTAAAATTTTTGATTCTTTTATCGTTGAATTTTCAGGGTGTAAATAAGAAATTTGAATAAAAACTGTACTAAATACTCACCTTGATTATCTCCTTTGAAAACGGAGGTGGCATAAAAGCTCTGTGTAACATCTGTCAGACTGACAAGTCTAACCAGAGTAAAGTGTAATAAAGCTTATCTATAAGTCTGATCATTGTTTCTGTATTTACTACAATTTATCACACTTTACAATGGAACATTTTATTTGGCCAGAACGATCTACCTTACTTAGAAAGTAAAGCAGAAGACAAACGCTGGATATACAGCTTCGAAACTTTTACCAACTTCACTGAAACCTTGAGAACTTGAATCTGCCCATTAACAAGCGTATCCTCCTGATTAATTATGTGTCTCACTCAATCAACGACATTATTGCAGACTGCGAGTCCTATAAAGAAACTATAGAAAGGTTACACACAACCTACAAAAAAACAAAAATCTGCTCGACATGTACTTGCCACTCGGCGATAGGAAGCCGGCGAAACATTGGACCATTTTCTAAAGACCATTAGAACATTAAACAGGGATTGCAATTTCTGCCCCATGACTGGATTGGAGTCACAAGAGGAACATTTTGAAGGCCTTCGTAAATGGTCTACGCAATGTTCAGGTAAAGCAACGACTCGAAAATAGGACCCTTACTCTAAAAACAGCGTATGAACAAATATATAGATAAGTTCGCCTGGGTCTTCGCTTTCCTCTTGGCTCTCTCAACCAGGTATGGTTGTCCTGAGACGCCACGTTCGCTATACCAAACATGACCCCTTGGTAGACGAGGTGGAACTAATAGAAGCGAACCTTCAATACGCACTCGTTCGACACCCGGATGGAAGGCAAGCTACCGTCTCCCTCAGACATCTGTTCCCTGCCTGAGATGTACTATATCAAAAAACTATCCCTGAGAAGATACCTGATCCTTCTGACATTGAAATCCAACCAGGAGATCACCGTACCGCTCCCGATACATTACCCTCGGATGATGATACAGCTTCCGTTGCGTTTCTGTCAGATCTTTCTGAGGAGTCAATACCTGAAGCCCTGACAACACCAGATGATCCTGATAAGCTATCAAAGCGACAGAAGCGTGGTCATCAATAAACGGTTGATGATAATCCATATTCAGACTCAGAGAGGATTCATCCACAAAGAAGATATTTTAGGACGAAATATATCAGTTCAAGGAATCACTGGCGTACTCGTAATGAGATGCCTCCCAGTTTAAATAATCCAATGCAAGACCGTAAACTACCCAGGCGTTCACAAAGAACTTATAAAGAGCCCGGGCATTTAAAGGATTTTCTCCCTTATAAGTAAAGAAAAAACATAGAGGAAAACATACTAATAATTCACCTTGATTATTTCCCTTGAAAACCGAGGAGGTATAAAAGCTCTTTGCAACATCTGTCAGACGGACAAATCTAGTCAGAGTGAAGTGTAATAAAGCTTATCTATAAGTCTAATCATTGTTTCTGTGTTTACTACAAAAACTATGCAGCTTTTTCGAAAATTATTAAATAAATTTTGTTCAGTAGCTGAGCATTAATAGCACAAATAAACCCGCCCAGACTGGAACCCAGCTACATAGTCTGGAACGACCAGCTGCTGGCATATGTCTCATTGTCAATGCAGACAAGACAGAATACATGTGATTTGATCAGAGAGGCGACATCTCCACTCTAAATGGCTGTTCTCCGAAACTAGTTGACAAGTCCACCTACGCAGAAAGCAGTGTCTCATCAACCAAGACAGAAATCCACACGCGACTAGCAAAAGCATGGATATCTACCGCTAGCTATCAGTCATATGGAAATCAGACCTGACCGATAAAATAAAACGCAGATTTTTCCAAACAGCAGTCGTGTCGATACTGCTTTAATCATGCACTTATATGGACGCTAACTAAACGTATGGAAAAAAGGCTTGACGGCAACTACACAAGGATGCTGGGAGCACCCACAAAGCAGCAGCTGTACGGCCACCGACCACCCACCACGAAAACTATCCAAGTTAGACGAACCAGACATGCGGGACACTGCTGAAGTGTGGGGGACGAACTTTTAAGCGGCATACTCCTGTGGACTCCTTCACATGGACGAACGAGCAAAGACATGATGACCAGCTAGAACTTATATACAACTGTTCTGTGCCGGGAACGATTGACGATGGAGACGGGTGGCGAGAGTGGGCCGGGAAGATCTGTGCTAGCGGTGCGACATGATGATAATGATGAATTGTGAAAAATAGATATATATTGGAGACCAAAAAAACATCATGACATTTTAAAAACCTTTTAGCAGTTTTAGTGTTGAATATTTTTCATATATTGTTTTAGATGTAAAGTAAAAAGAAAGAAAAAAAAAACAACTCATGAAATAAAAAAATCCATTATGATTGAATTAATAAGCGGAATCTTTTAGCCACAAATAAGGAGACATTTTTAATTCTTAGCTTACTCCTCTCTTCTCCTGGTTGGTATAAGTGTTAGCAACCTAAATAAGCTAACCTTCTTAATTGAGTTCAATGGGTCTCCTATTCATTTGGCCTTATACCAACTCTAAGGAGAACCCCGTTTTTATGTCACTCACTTGCATTTCTAAAATCTTTTTAGTCAGGTAGCTTCGTTAGTTTACAGGCTAGTTCCAGAGATCACTTTCTAAAAAATTAAACACAGTATATTTAGCAGTAAACAGGTTTTGAATGCCTTGTATCGGGTGTTCATTTTTCTTGAGTAAAGGAAAATTCAACTGACAGCAAAAAATATATACGTGTGATACTTCCCAAGACTAGAAGTACGAGGCACTCAGTGAAACTCAAAATCACTAACGCTGGTCTGCTAATATAGTTTATTAATCATTATATTACGTGAGGTGACCGATAGTTCATGTTGTTCGTTTTCATATTTGTGTAGACAATAAATATATCATGAAGATGATTGATGATTCGGTTAAAAATACTATCGGTTGGAAATGATTTGCAGAGATAAAAATGTGAATTGGCCGTAGAGTACAAAGCATGATGTGAAAAACAACACGAATTTGAAGGAAGACTTCACTCATTCACTCACTTTTTGGAAGTTGCTGAAAAAGTCTTGGTGTCGATCATTAAAAATGACAAACTATTTTGGAGATTTAAAAAGGAGGGAAATGAGTTCAAAATGAATTGTAAGAAGAAAGCAATGGGAATAATTTCGTCACCTTTATTTCTCATCTTGCCAGACAAGTTGAGGAAGATTTTCACAGGAGATAAAAAAAAAAATAGGTTCATTAAGATAATCCGAGGCATCGAAAATCAGAGGCCATTCTATAATCGGATATCGTATCAATATCCAAGCAAAATCTTTTAGCGGAAAAAGAGTTATTTTTCTGTATTTATTGATATATTTAATGTATTCTGCATTCAGGATTTGTTGAAATTTGGTGCAAACGTTTCATCTGTGAGTTACAACCCTCACCTTCGAAAATGGAGCCTAGCAATTTAAGAAAAAAACTACGATTACCGGAGAGGGAACACGGAAAGTTATTCCGATGCAAGGAATCTTTCGACCACACATTACTTTGTCAACCGTTACCATGGAGTAGATGTGTAACGGGAAATTTCTTTGTTTTAGTTAATTCAGCATATTTATTTTGGTCACAATTTAAAGAAATTATCGATATACAAAATTTATCGACAGTATCTACCACAAAGCAAGGATTCAAATACTTGCTGGAATCTGGAGTAAGGAAATTCAAGGAAAATATTCTTCGGATAAATAAATGGACGTACTAAGATTATATTAAGTAATTATAATCAAATAAAACGTCCAGGGGCTTTGGACACACTTAACCTACACACATACATATGTATATATATAAACAAATATTTTAGCATACAAACTATTTGTAATGAAAGTTATCAGATGATTAAGATTTTTTGCTTTTCAGGAAAAATTAATAATGTGTATTCACTCACACCATATCCATTTACATCTACCAAGGCTTGAGAACCCAGATTTTTTCGCTATTTTACATATGGATTTTGGGCCTTTTATATATACCTATATATTGCCATCCATAGACAGACTGTTTCGTTGTATCACAACTATTCTGCATGACTAGACACGTAGGACTCTTCAAGCTTGGATCGAAACCTGACCAACTTTACGTTAGACTTAGTATCATACCGCTCAGCCCTCAGTTGACATACGTTAGCTCATGAATTATAAGGCATTATGTAGTATCTTTCGTTTTTTTTACATTTTGCCGTACTGGATACCAAAATGCTAAATTCATTAGAAGAACTTTGCATTACGCGAGAGGCAGCCGTTAATTCCTTCACCTGAGAGGGGAACGTATATATTGTCATCTACAGACAGAATGTTTTGCTGTATCACAACTAGACACGTAGGACTCTTCATATATATACGAAGAAATGGTAGATTTGGTAAATCCGACAAGATGTAAAAAATAAGTGGAAAAAATGGATAAACCTAAACACTGACAAAGACGAAATATCATTTTTGTATCTGTTGTCAGTGTTTCCATTTATCCACTTTTCCGCTTATTTTTCTTATATATATATATATATATATATATATATATATATATATATATACTAAAATAACGGCTTTTACAACCATTGATAGATAGATGTGATATAAACTTCTGTACCAAGTGAAAATTTTGTCAATGCATTTAATTCAGTGGTGAATGTTAAGACGTGAATATTTCCTTATAAAATTCAATCAATAATATTGCGTATGAAATAACAACTGATCCCCGCTATATATATATATATATATATATATATATATATATATATATATATATTTATATATATATATATATATATAATGCGTGTGTGTGTCTGTATGCACGCATGTGTGTATTTATACCGAATGTCCGTTGTGGGGATGAATTGTGTGATGACGAGTTCCAAAATGGGTTTCACGGGATAAAAGTCATCATGTCGTGCTGGTAGCACAGATATCCCTGACCCTCTCTCGCCACTTTTCCCTATCGTTCATCGCCTCAGGCAGGTCTTCTGGACAACATCCCGTATCCTCACATAGTTGCTGAATGTATGTTTGTGCTGGTCGTCCTGCTTTTGCACGGCCATGTGTGGGGGTCCATAAGAGTACATCACTTATGAGTTCGTCCCTGCTTCTCTAGCAGTGTTCATGGTTATCTTCCGATGGCTGTTTTATTCTCTTCTATAGAAGCCACTCTTATAGAGGAGCAGCAGTAGTTCCCTGATCGAACTAACGATCCTGAGGATAAAAGCAATCAGACAAAATACAGAGAAAATAAATAACTCACTGGACAATAATTAAGATAACCCAATTTCTATTTCCTTTTAAAGGTAACCAAAGCAAAGTACATGCTCAGAAAGAATAAAATCTTAACTAAATCTATCAAAATTTGTATTTGAAACTGTCCCATATTCAGCTGTTTATGCTTCATTGTCATTTCTTTCAAGTACACTCTTTTTACAGTTTGTCAGACCTTTTCGAATATGGAATTAATATGCTCTTTACACTACATGCAGTATCCACACTATTATCTATTATCAAATATCAGCATCACCGTCTTGACATCTCTCGACATTACAATGCAATCAATTCCTTTAATACGACTTGGCATTTTATAAACCATGTTCTAAAACCATTCTTCTCAACAGCAAATGTACTAGAATAATACTTTAAAAATCTACGATACCTTAGCTTGGTAGCTAGCTCGATAGACTGTATGTATATCAACAGAGACGTAGCTCATATATATATATATATATATATATATATATATATATATATATATATGTGTGTGTGTGTGTGTCTGTGTCTGTGTGTGGATACTTAGAGAGATAGATAGAGAGATAGAGAGATAAAGAGAGAGAGAGAGAGAGAGAAAAGAGAGAGAAAGAGAGAGAGAGAGAGAGAGAAAGATAAATAGACAGGTATAAAATGATTGGAATATCAGTCTCAAGAATCAAATCATTTCTCAATGAAAAGGTCTGCATGACAGCGCATGGGGTATTATGTGTGCGAATCTACATACTAATATTTATTCCACAAAATATTTCCCAGTGGATTCAACCCTGCGCTCTGAGCTATGTGATACTCGCTTTTCTGTAACTTGTGGGGAACCAAGCAATAAATTAGGCTTAGATGTATTTTCTTCGAAGTCACTGAGATCGCATATGACTCGATCTTTTGTCAGCTATACGCTTTTTATTGTGTTCAAATAAAGAACGGAAGATATTTTACGCTATCTTATTCCGCAATTATAAGTATAGGCGTCTAAAACCCCGGAGAACATTTCTTTTGGAATATTTCAGAAGTTATCCTACCGTAATATATTATGTATGTCATTTTTCGGCCATTTCTACATTGTTTTTGTCGCATGAGAATGTGGTCGATCTACTTGCATCTCCGTTTCATATTTGGTAATATCTTATCTGGGAAGATGACAGCACAATAATATGGAGGAAGTGATTATTTTTTATTAGGCCCCAAAGTAAGATACCTTTTTGTGGCTGATAAGAGCTACATATTATGATGGGAATGTTCCAATGGAAAGAGTCCCAAGCTATTGATATGTATTCAATAAAATATGCTGCAATGGTATAGAAGTGAAGACGTTAACGAAAAAAAAAAAAAGAAAAATTAAAGATAAAGAAAGTACATCTGTAGGTAGAAGTATAGGAGGAGAAAGGATTATGAAATAAAAGGGAAAATCTTTAATAGAACATCAGGAAACATGCGTGAAGATGAGATGTAAAGAAAATTGATTAATGAGAGTAGTTATTAGAGTCAAAGAAAAGAAAGAATGAATGAAGCATGAAGAAAGAAAATATTCGACAGTATAAAAAATAGAAGCATGAAAAACTCGGAGGAAAGAGAAAGAAATAAAGACCCTAATACATGAAGAGATCATATAAAAGAAAGGGCATAGACAGAAATAAAATACGAAAAAAAAAAAATAGAAAAGAAAGAAGAAAGTAAAAACAAGAAAAATGAAAGACAACAGGTGTAAAAGAAAGAAAGAAGAAATAAAAAAAGGTGTGGTGAATTAAAAATAAGGAAAGAAAGAAAAAGAAAAGAAGAGGAAGAAAGAATGAAAATGATGAAAGAAAGCAGAAAGTGAGAGTGAAATAAACGAAAAAGAAAGAAAGAAAAAGGAAGAAGTAAAAGAAATGAAAGGAAGAAAGAAAAAAGTAAGAAAGTAAAAGGAAGAAAGAATTAAATAAATAAAAAAGAAGAGCGAAAGAAAGAAAAAAGAAGAAAAAGAAAGGAAAAAAGGAATAAAAAGGGAAAAGGAAAAGGTATATAGAATGAAAAGTAGAAAAATGACGAAAGAAAGCTGAAAGGTAGAGTTAAGCATGGAAAAGAAAGAAAAAGAAGTATAGAAATAATTACAGTGACAATAAAAAGAACGAAATAAAATTTACATGTGGAATAAGTAAAAATAGGAGAATACTAGACCAAAATAAAAGAAAAACATAAAAATGAAAAGAAGAAAAAAATAAAAGAAACAAAAGAGAAGTAAGAAAAAAAATAGAAGAAAAAGAAAGTAAGGATAAGAAAAGAAGAACAAGAAATAAATAAAAAGAAAAATGAGTGAAAAAAAGACGAAAGGAAGAAAGAAAAAGAAAATATAGAGAAAGGATGAATAAATAAAGAAACAAATAAAGAAAGAAAGAAAAAAGGGAATAACAGAAAGAAAGAAAGAAAGAAAGAAAGAAAGAAAATAAGGATGTAGGATACAAATATAAGGAAAATAAAACAGTTGATTAAATAAGAACAACTAGAAGAATCCTAGACGATAAGGGCAGAAAAAACAGAAGAAGAAATCAAATACCTGGGTAGACTACATTAAAAGGGAAAAAAATTGATGATGAAACAAAGGAAGCATAAATTAAAAACTATAATGAGAGAAATGAAAGAAATTTTAGAATAAAGTAAAAAATCAGAAAATAGAAAGTAAAAAATATAAAGAATAAAAAATAACACGATAAATCTAAGAGAGAGACGTTCCATAGGAGTTTCCTTTCTCGAAATTTGTACCCAAAGGTAGAAGTTGTAATTTTTATGATATTTCTTTCACAATGAACCCTGAACGAAAAGACGACACGAAATAATATTGTGTCTCCTTTGAAATGAAATTTATAATATCTACAGTGATATCATTTCTTAAGAAAAAGCCTCCATTCACTTTAGATTCAAGTGGGTCTTTTTTTTTGTGGGGCGTGATTGGAGATTAAGGGAATCATTCTATTACCTGAAATAAGCGGTGTTCTCTCAAGCTGATTACTTCTGCTACTTGCATTCTGGAATTCTCTTTTCATTTCACTCAGATGTATCGGAAGGTGAAGATAATTATATCAGATAACACAATGGGTCGCTGGCACGAAACTGATTGGAGCATCGTCTGGGTTGCGAAACTTTAGATGTGACCTGAAGGCTGATCTGTTGGCAGTTAGTTTAATGAACCAGTACTGTTACCATATAGGCTAATTTGCCTTTCCTGATGTTGTGTTACGCTTCGCAGTGCAATGGTCATGTAACCTATGCTCTGATTGGTGCGCCGTTCTTAAGGGTTCACCAAATAATTACAAAACACGCTTTAAATGCAGACAGGTAAAAAGAACAATGCTAATATTTTGCCTGATAAAATTATGTCGTTTTTTTCTTCTTGACAACCCTTGAGACCTAACAAACAACGATGAATTATCTTTACAACATTGGTACAACACACATATATATATATATATATATATGTGTGTGTGTGTGTGTGTGTGTGTGTGTGTGTGTGTGTGTGTTGTATCTATTGTTTTTGTTCACTTTAACCTAAAAATACTCGATAGCCACAGTTGTGAATGACTAGCATCTCAATATTTCTGTGGATTGCTTAATTGATTTTAATGGTATGTTAACATGTTTGTCGTTTTTTTTTGGGGGGGGGCTAGATTTTGAGGAATCACTTTCATTATACGTCTATATTTACATCTTTTTGTGAAGTTGTTTCTTTTGAGTGTTTGCGTTTTTTTTTTTGGTGGGGGGATACGATTATGTGATACTTAGTATTCCTCCCTGATACATATAATTTGCACACAGTCGTATGATTTAAAATAACTAATCATTTGCAAGACTCTAGAAAACTTATGTGATACTTTTAGTCCGAGCGCAACTTGCGATGTTTTTAGCCCTCAGTATGCCGAATAAAATAAACAGAATTGATAGCTAAATGTCAACATGAAGTTAAACATTTACCCTGTAATCCTGCACCAAATTAAGTCATGTAATTTAGTAAGTTTGCAACGTAATAGTCACGTGACTTAAATACTGCATTTAGAACAGATATTTATTCTGTTGAATTTAACGGTCGTCAGATATGTCAACAGCAGTTTACCTGAAGATCGGTTACGTGAAACTCAGTCGTGAGATTTTAAGTTGAATTTTTTGTGATTTGCATTCGAGTATGTAGAAAACTGTTCCTTACTAAGTTAAAATGGTTTAAACGGTATATTTTAATTATAATTGTTATAATATATATATATATATATATATATATATATATATATATATATATATATATATATATATATATAGTCAAGTCGTAAATTAGATGTGAACCTTAAATAAGTTTTGGAGCAAAAGTCTTTAAAAACAGAAAAATAAAAAATGCTGACACTCCCAAATATTAAAAAGAAATTCAGTTGTCTATTTATCAGGGGTTGTAATACAATTAATTGGTTTAAAATATTACATATGACGACGTAAGATGCACAGAGGTGCAATTTTTGAAAGCTTCTTAATCTTCTTGTGTGTTTAAAATTCCCTAGCAACTCGAATAATGATTGACTGGTAATAGTAAAGACTATTTGTATATGACCTTGCAAAAAACAGTAAAAGCAAAAGCCGAAACTGTCATTGACCATCATGAAAACATTGAAATATCACCCAATCCACGCCATAACATCAGGCTTAGATTTTGGAGACAGAAATAAAAATCTGTCACAAAGAGGTAATTTCAATAGCCTATAAAATGAGTCTGAAAGAAAGAAGCAAAGAAACAAATAAGGAAAGAAAGTAAATAGACAGATATGGAGAACTGCGGGTGATGTTTGTAGCCATAATCATTATAACATTGGGAAACGCCTCAAAACAACTTTCACGTCGAGAAAATTACAGATTTGAGAAGAACTTAAAATAACAGGACTCAACGTTGTTCTGAACTAGAATACTGATATTTTTAAAGATTCTCTCGGTAGTTGTTCTCGCAGGAGATAAAGTGGTAACAAATCTTCAGTTCTTCAGAACTCTCCACAGTATTCTTTCCGATCTTGGTAATTTTCTAATGATAATGCTAATTATTCTTTTCGGAGATACTTTTAGGAATAACGGTTTAAATATAATGCCAAGAATACAAACCGATTGAAGAGATCTAAAGTCAGAAGTTCTCCACAATACACGAAGATTCTTTTGTTTATTAGTATGGTTTACTAGATCAAAGAATTGTCGTTTGAACGTTGTCTCGACTTTCTATTGACGTTAACATTGAGTCATACAATTAAAATTAACATCACTGAATTAACGACCCAATATTGATTTTTTGTACCTTAACTTTGCACATGAATTTAACGGAAATTCTATTCTCGTTCACGTTTAGTGTCATAACAAAATACAAAGACTATACGAAATGGCTCTATTTGCAAACTATTTCAGCCAGAGTTTGGATTCGATTAACCGATTTTATTCTTCGGTTTCGGTTTCCTTATTAAATAAAATATCAACCTTTGTAGGTTATCTAATGCCAAAGCCATGCTTCTAGAAGAACTATTTAACCCGTAGCTGAGAGGATAAGGGGGCTCATACGTTTCCCAAGGGTATTTGTCTGAAAGTGGACATAATCGTGCGACTGGATTTCGAACTCACTTACTACGATTCCGCAATCCATCTCTTTAACCATTACACCACGAGTACACCCCAACTTTATTCTTCAAACTTTTAGCACTGAGAACACTCACCAATCATAAGGCTGTAATCACATGTCGGTATTGAGTTGTTTAGAGGAAGGAAATATTTTTATTTGAGTCTATGCTGTTCCAAGAATAGAGGCAAAAATGTGTGATAATGGTTTTCTGGAATTATCATGACATTTCATGGGGCGCCTAACTGAGTCACCCTCTCTCTAAGGGAGACAATTATTTGCTTCCTCTCTAAACGGTGTTTCTTTATTTTCGATGTCCTTTATTTATTCCTTTTCATTAAGATTGAATTTGACATTGATTCGGCAACCGTTTTTATTTTTTTTAAATCAATCAGTCAATTCGTCAATCATTGTTCTATTTTTAAACATTCATACAGTTATGGAGCAAACCATTTATAAAGTTATATTCCAAACCAGAATCATTTATTCAATCATATTTAGGCGAGTTTACATACCGTAAAAATCATTTAATCCATCGTATCTAGGCTCTTTGTGTTGTTACCACTTGATTTTCTTTGGGGATTTTTAGATCTCCAAATCCAATTGCATTATAATTTATCATGAACTGTTGAACTTGTTTTTACCGTCCATACCATTTCATTCTTTTAGCCGGGATACATTTTTCAATTAGGTTTTCTTGCATAGAGTAACTGAGGTATTTTGGTGACTGTGATATGATCGGGACGGATGATTGTCACTATCGTCAGAATAAATTGGTCAATGAATGTGGTTAGCTAAGATTAGCATAGAATAGCATCAGTTTTACAGAAGACCACTCCCTTTCCCAATCCTCCATTAAAAAAAAAACAAACAAACATTAGGGCCTTGTATTCAATTGCGGATGTAAGAATTTGCAATAAGCAAATATATATCGTATCTAGGCTCTTCCAGTTTGTGATTTTATGTAGTGCTCTTCGACAAATACATAAATCTCTCTCTCTCTCTCTCTCTCCTTTTTATATAGCTCTTATGTGAATCTACTTATCCATACAGCTCATTGTTTAAATTCTCGCAACTACACAATCTTTATTTCCATGAATTGCCACCGAAAATGTTTTCATTTGCGTCCAGTTTTGTTTTCTTTCCTGTTTTTAATCTTCTTTTTCCACTCACTTGTCGATAAAATTTAATTTTGCAATTTTTCGATATCCGATTTGTTCTCAACGAACTTCGTTTGCATCTTTTTAACCCTTTAATTTTTTTTTTCATTTGCTTCCTCGAACAGCATTGCTTTTTCGTTTTGCTGTGTTTTTCTGTTATCGTTTAATTAGCATTTATGCTTTGTTTTTTTTTATAGTTTACCACTTAATTTCTTAGTACCCTTTTATGACATTTTGTCCTCAAGAGAGAAATAATATTTTACCAAAAATTATAAATGTAAACATGATTAGTACTATATGAATTAATCATTAAAAACACTAACCTTGAGAATTTTGACATACCGTTAAAACAAAATTTCAAAAAATATACGAAAAAACAAATTCTTAAATAGCTATACAAAAACTTAAACAGAGATGTCCATTGTACCCTTTGCATAAAATAACGCCAGGCAGGTTGACATGTTGAAATCAATCAAAAGTATAAAGTCGTTAGATTGACTTAATAGTTTGGGTTAGGTTTCTTTGTTTAATGGCATATCAACTTTTGTAGGTTATTTAATGCCAAATCTTTTCTCCTAGAAGAACAGTAGTGGTACTATTTAACCCATAGCTGGGAGGATAAGGGGGCTCATACCTTTCCCAAGGGTATTTGCCCGAAAGTGAATTTAATAGCGCGACTGGAGTACGAACTCGCGTACTACGATTCCGCAGTCCATCGCTTTAACCATTACACCACGAGGACACCCCCACTTAATAGTTTGGAGTCTTCATTCGCGTTCATCCCGATCAATGTAAATTATATAATTAATTATAACTTATCTCACCAGATCTATTTGCAATTAATTGTCATCATCATCATCATCATCATGTCGTGCCGCTAGCACGGATATCCCTGACCCTCTCTCGCCACTTCTCCTTATCGTTCATCGCCTTTGGCAGGTCTTCAGGGCAACATCCCGTATCCTCACATAGCTGCTGTATGTATTCTCGAACTGGTCGTCCTGCTTTTGCTTGGCCATATGTGGGGGTCCATAGAAGTACATCACTTATGAGCTCGTCCCTGCTACTCCAGCAGTGTCCTGCATGTCTGGTTTGTCTAACTTGGGTAGTTTTCGTGATGGGAGGCAGGTGGCCGTATAGTTGGAGCCTTGTGGGGGTGTTGCCGCCTGGACTTGTTCAATATTGCTCGCAACATTCTTGTGTAATTGCCGTCTAGCTTCTTCTCCAGCCGTTTAGTTAGCGTCCTAGTAGTGCATCCATATAGCCGTATCAACACGACCGCTGCCTGGAAGAAACGTAATATACATTATAACCCGTAAATAAATACACTCCAGACAATCTTTTTATAAAAAATTTATTTTCTTCTGGACCAAAAATACTAGGAGTTTTGTTATTTCTAGTGGAACATTATATAATCAAAACCAATATAATTTGATATTATTTATAATCGAACCGGGACATTGGCCCAGCGGTTAGAGTGTTCGCCAATGGCCCGGGAGACCTGGGTTCAATCCCAGGTCGAGTCATACCAAAGACTTTAAAAATGGTACTTGATACCACCTTGCTTAACACTCAGCATTATAAGGTACGGTTCAAGGGTAAAGTGGAGCAATCCTGGGAATGGAGTAGCGCCCTCCCCTACACCTTGGTGTAGTAGCGATCGAAAAGGGAGCCTTCGGGTCACCCTTGACTATGGTCGCTAACTAACTTATAATCGAACATGTGAGCCTTGAAACTCTTTAACTGAAAATATGCATGAATAGTAGTTAAAAATAGTATACTACTTATTAAAACATATTTATGCAATTTGATTGTTTGTAACAAGATTTCAATACTGTTGAATTTATAATTACCAAACCCCTTTGCCACTAGCAAGTAGCGACACAAGATCAATTTTAAGCGGAGTATTGCTGATTTGAATTCATAATTTTCATTCTCCTAGACCAGTTGCCGTTCTGAGGTAACGAGGTCTGTGATATGTTATGTGTGTCTCGCTGTGTTCTGATGTATCTGTAAAATGGCAACTTTGTCTTGACAATTTTAAGAATTGACCACACTAGATTTGTTAAGTGAGCGAGTGTTGACGATACTTTCCCGATCGTCTTGTTAAATCTGCTCTATTTTATTTACCCAACGAGCTGAATGCGATACAAAGTCAGTTTTTAAGCGGAGTATAACAACTTTGAATTCAATGTTTTTCCTTCTCCTTAATCAAGTTTAAAGAGCTCAGTCTGCCCAACTATTTACTGATAGCTTAGAGAATAAGTGATGGATTAGTTGTTTTCTTAAGGACATTAGGGTGAAATGAAATGCAAATTATATTATTCTGCATTTGGGTTCAATTTTCGACGACACGACCGCTTCCATATTACCTAATCATGTCCTTTAACGAAGCATTGCTTGGTTTGGTCTAATGTCTGCAGATTGTTTACAACTACCTGATGGAATAGTTCTAATACATTTGTTCTGAGCTGTTATTACTTGTAATTAGGTTTCCCGTTTCAGATGTTTTTTGTACAATTCCTTTCAGGTTTGTTAGTAAATCAAATAAGTACTCAGAAAGCTCATCACTCATCGTTGATCTTGTCGAAGTCTGGGATTTAAGTATGACTTTATATTAAATCAGCTTATTGGCCCAGTGGGTAGAGTATTCGCCAATAGTCTGGGAGACCTGGGTTCAATCCCTGTTCGCGTCATACCAAAGACTTTTAAAATGGTACTTGATACCTCCTTGCTTAATACTCAGCAATATAAGGTACGTATCAAGGGTAAAGTGGAGCAAGGAAAGGAGTAGAGCCCTCCTCTACGCCTTGGTTTAGTTGCAATTGAAAAGGAAGCCTTTTGATCGCTCCCAACTACGGTCGCCAACTTTACTAACTTATATGAAATCAGCTCTACTGTGCTGCTGCAATTGTTATTGTTTATTTAGCATTCCTTAGTCTGTCCCAAGGGCCTAATTTTGCTTAGTGTACCTGCAGTTACATAGTGATCACTCATCTAAAATCTGGGCAGGCTCATTATTCCTTAACTTCACTGATCTATCGGGAGTCGGTGATTTTAACGTGAATTGACCATAAGTCTAAACTGAATTATACTGCCCTCTTTTGCCGTCATTTATTGAGTTTATCTGGTAAAATGTTGACTTTTCTATTTGTCATTTTGCCTCGGAGATTAGAAAGAATTGATTACTTTTGTTATCATTGCCTCCGGTTTACCAATGCTTTCTTTTCCTGGGTTAATTTTTCTTCGTCTCTTTGATAAATCTGTTGTGCGTTTCTATCAGATTCTTCATAATTACTTTCTGTTACTATTTCTTCTTATGTACATTTCTGAATAAAAGGGTTGATTTGTTATTCTATGAACGTATTTCCTTACTACTAATTTATCCGTTTACATCCATTAGCTCTAAGTCAGAAGTATTGCCCCTTTATAAGATTTATTATACTTGGTCAGCCACATCTCTGGCTTTGGTTCAGTAAAGAATAAATACACTGTTGTTTCATATTATCAGGATTACTCTCTTGTTGTTCCTTTCACGCTGGTTATTTTAAAGAAAATAAAAAAGAATAAGGCGGTTGTTTTTTCCGTTCTATTCTTTTCTTTATTTTGTCAACATTCTTTTTACACCAGATAACAAGGGCAGAAACAAGAACAAATCACAAGTTGATGATTCTTGTTATTTATGAATAAAGTACCTGTCAAAGATTACAAGTCCTGTTAATCAGGAATATTAATCGCTTGTCGAAGTACCCATCTACGTTGGATAAGATGTCAAGGCTTTGATCATATATTAAATAATAGATTAGTTGTATCATTATTTGATAGGTTGTATAAATAATCAAAGTACAATTTAACGGTTAATATCATCTCTGTGTAATTGATTGTTGATGGTCATTGAAAGCTCGGCATTTTTTGGAGGAGTTAAAACCAGGTGATTAAGATTCTAGAAGTTCGATTGTAACTTAAAACAATTTAGTCCAAAATTATTGAAGCGAGTAGTTGTCCATTTCTATATATGGCCCGGCTAATTCCCGATATGTCAGGTCATTATTAGATGTGAAGAAAACTTGTTGAAGGGAATAAAAATTTGCCCAAAGATAATGTCGCTAAAGCATTAAAGAGTTAAGAAAGATAGAATGATGTTTGGGTCGCGAGAATAAACTGGCAACAAGAAGACTACCGGTCTGTCTAGAACGGACTAAGTAGCAAAAAGACGACACCCAGTTTAGTGAGTAAAGGTAAAAAAAAAAAGTATTCTTTCTAGTTATTCTAACCAATATTTATTTTACAATTTTTATAGTGTTACGTGGGGTAGAAAATAGGAGAGAGATATTTTTTATGTACATTACAAGGTGTGTTTCATTCGCCCGTATTATTCCGAGACGAAGAATAAAATTGGAAAAGGAGGCGCCAAATGAACCTTTTCTAATCACGCATGATTTGCTCACAAGGCTAAAGGAGGAAGAGAAAAAAAAAAGACGACGACAAGAAATGGAATTGCAAGTCAACCCCTTTCCACTTTTACCCATCTCAGCTAGCCTTGAACTCTTGGAGTGAACTTTGGGTGACCTTATCAACCACGTGTTCGGCTCTAAGAGTCAAGGAAGGACCCTTTTGATTTTTGACTGGTAAAGTGACTATGGCAGTAGCGGTTTTGACTGCGAGGCGTCCACATTCATCCCAGGGCTCTGTTTCACTACACCCGAAATGTGACTAAGAAAAAGGACAGCAGAAAACTAACTCCTTGTGGCAAGCTTCTTCGAGAAAAATGAAAGAAAGAAAAAAGAGAGAACGAAAGAGAAAAAGAACGAAAGAAAAAAGAGATTATTAACCAGTCCAAAACCCTCAGTGAGTTTCGTATTTCTTTTGCCTCTATGTGTCCATCGTGCAAATCTGTTTGAGTTAAGATTCGTCTCGGACTTCTTTACACACATAGTAACATTAGTTTCCCCTCCCCTTTTGTTCGTAAAGCCTTTTTTTATTCTTATTTTTCCCTAATTAAGTTGTTAATGTTATAATAAAATTTTGTTGTTAAATCTTCAAATTGTGTTGTGTTGGTTTTGTGAGTGCTTGTCACTTATTCTGCTGTGATTTACCGTGAGTCTTATATTGGAGAAATTCCCTTCCCATAGTTCACCCTTTTTTTTTATCGAACCTTGGGACATTCTAGCAATTTTATATATTTTTTTTTATTATTCTCATTACGTGCCTGTTTTCGCAGTCCCAGTGAAAGTCGGTTCGTAACAATAGTCATTATGAAATTTACACCGAACATTTAAAAATAAGTAGAGCTGGTGACCTTAGTCGAGTGTAACCCGAAGGCTCCCTTTTCAATAGCTACTGCACAGAGGTGTTTGGGAGAATGCTACTCCATTCCATGGATTGCTCCACTTCACTCTTGATCCTTACCTAATAAGGCTGAGTGTTAAGCAAGGCGGCATCAAGTACCATTTTTTGAGTCTTTAATAGTTTTTTGTTAATATAAAAGATAAATCCAACAGAAAAGAAATTTACTAAAGACATTTTTGATATTACCATATTATGTTATGAAAAATTTAATGGGGTTTTGAAATAAAATATATTTAAGTTAATTGAATAGCATTTAAAAATATCGCTTTAAACTTTTTTTTGTTCAGTTTTTTAGTCCTAACAAAGCAATACTGATAGTTGGATTTTCAACTTATTTCCATTTTACAATTTTGTTGTCAGTTAAAAATGTACACCCTATTTTTGATATGCTTAATAAATCTACAGAATAGAAAAGAAATTTATCAATTGCATTTTCACATCATGCAGTTGTTCTGTGAGAAAATTCATTGAGTTTTTTATAGAAATTCTTTAGATTTAAACAAATATAAACTTACAAATTTATCAATCAAAACATTTTCATATTACGTTCAAATTGATTATACAAATTAAGCAATAATGTTTAATAATCATTTATTCTCTGTCTCCATAGTCAACAATCCTTTCTACTAATTTAATTTTTATAAAAAAAATATCTAACAATTTTTATTAGTTAAAAATATAGCCAAAATGATTGCAAACGGTAACTGATAATATACAAAATTAATCCATATGACAATGTAATATTATTTTGGATATCTTCTGATAGAGTTAACAATGTCCAGTCAAAAAATTACTGATATTTGGAGAGAAATATTTTTATCAGCTTTCAAACAGGCGACATCTCCACACTAGAGGGAACCCCTCTGAAACTAGTAGACAAATTTACCTACCTAGGGAGCAGCGTCTCATCAACCGAAAAAGACATCGACACACGGCTTACGAAGGCATGGACAGCTATCGATAGGATTTCGATCATATGGAAATCAGACCTGACCGATAAAATGAAACGCAGTTTCTTCCAAGGAGCGGTCGAATCCATACTGCTATATGGATGCACTACTTGTGTTATATTGTCATCGATAGCATCACAACGACACAACAATAAAGACGCACGCAGGAAGACTTCTTTAACAAAATATTTACCTCTCAATTTATTGCGAGTGTTCGAAAAGGGTTACTCAAGGTTTGCGTGTGAGAGGTAGCTAGAGACCGAACAGAAACTGTAATATTTTGACCCCTACTCTTATGGCCGTCAACGTTGTGTCTTTCTCGTTCTCCTGATGCTCAACCGGAGGCCCAGAGGCCCATTCTGCTGGGTGATGGCTTTCTTTACTGCATCTTATCAGCATCTTCTCTGGACCCCAACTCATCAGGGCCCAAATGGCCGCTTCGGACTGATGTGGCTTTCCTTACCACATCTCGTCTATAACTCCGTCCGAACTCTAACTGGAACTGGAACTCTTGACTTCTGTCTTGACTGAGTTATATGATAGGTCAACGCCCACTCGATCGCCCACTCGATCTTTGAAATCGCATGTTTGATCGTCATCAAACGGAAATAACTGTCATGCAATTCACAGGTCACTCTCTTCCGATGCGTCAGTCTATGAGAGTACCATGGGAATTTTTTTACCTCGTCCCATTTCATCAGCCAATTTCCGCCCACGCGATTTCCTCTCATAACTGCCATTAGAATGTGTCACCTCCTTCCGGTGCATCACTTTGGAATGGCATTTTTGGCCGGGTCAAAGGCCAAAATACAACACTTGGACGCTAACTAAACTGCAGGAGAAGATGCTGGACGGCAATTACACAAGAATGCTGTGATTAATATTGAACAAGTCCTGAACAAGACACCAACTATACGGCCACCTGCCTCCCATCGCGAAAAATATCCAATTGAGACGAACCAGACATGCAGGACACTGCTGGAGAAGCAAGGACTCGCTCATAAGTGATGTACTCCTATGGACCCCCGCATATGGCCGAGCAAAAGCAGTACGACCAGCTCAAACATACATACAGCAGCTATGTGAGGATACGAGATGTAGCCCTGAGGTCCTGCCAGAGGCGATGAACGATAAGAAGTGACGAGAGAGGGTCAGGGATATCCGTGCTAGCGGCACGACATGATGATGATGATGATGATGATGATATGAGGACACTTTAGAGATTTATCGATTAAAACAATTTTAGTTATGTCCAGATTGTAATTGCAAAGCAACAATGTTATGTAATTGTTCTAAATCTCCAGCTTGTAAAACTACCTATAAAAAAAATTAGTAACGTTTGATCAAATAGGAATAATTTCTGCGGAAGAAAAAATAATTCTTCAATTATTTTTCTTCCTGTAGGATTAGTTACGCGTAATAACAACATGGCTTCCAACAAGTTAATATTAAAGATCTTTTAATGAAATCATTCTCTTCCCATGTGACGCTAATTTTTTATGTTAAATTCTCCACAAACTCAATAAATATACATATCAAATGTAACAGTGAGGCATCAATAACTTTCGCAAATAACAAAAACAGAAGCATAAACATTTCTCAGTTATTAATGCAAATCATTATGAATGTCTCTCTGAAACTAGTAGACAAATTCACCTACCTAGGAAGTAGCGTCTCATCAACCGAAAACGACATCGACACACGACTGACGAAAACATGGTCAGCTATCGATAGGCTCCCGATCATATGGAAATCAGACCTGACCGACAAAATGAAACGCAGTTTCTTCCAGGCAACGGTTCTATCGATACTGCTTTATGGATGCACTACATGGACGCTAACTAAACGGCTGGAGAAGAAGCTAGACGGCAACTACACAAGAATGTTGAGAGCAATATTGAACAAGTCCTGGCGACAACATCACACAAGACACCAACTATACGGCCACTTGCCTCCCATCACGAAAACAATACAAGTTAGACGAACCAGACACGCAGGACACTGCTGGAGAAGCAAGGACGAGCTCGTAAGTGATGTGCTCCTATGGACCCCCACATATGGCCAAGCAAAAGCAGGACGACTAGCTCGAACCTACATACAGCAGCTATGTAAAGACACAGGATGTAACCCTGAAGACCGGCCGGAGGCGATGAATAATAGGGAGAAGTGGCGAGAGAGGGTCAGGGATATCCGTGCTGGCGGTACGACATGATGATGATGATGATGAATGTTGCGGTTTGATCGCACCAAACTAGGAACAGTAATACATGTAGTTCTCGTATATGAATAGTAGTATTGACTCTTTTCTGTTCATCGCTAGGATCTCTTAATACCCTTCAAGTTTTAATGAAAACTTTTGACAGGAATAAGTCGTAAACCACATTTTATTTAACCAATTGCTAAAAATGTCTACAATATAAAAAAATATCTTAACAGTTACAAGATACCAGGACCCCTTTGTGTTCTTGATGTATCAACGGTCGAAGATAATATTGATGGGTAAACATCATCAAAGACATGCTTTGTGATGCTGTTAAAAACAATACTTGCCAAAATCTTCTCTGTTTTAAAAAAAGGGAGATATCCAGTAAGTTAAAACAAACTGCTTTATTTCCTTTGTTTTTCAAAATATTCTTAATGTCGGCATCCTTGAAGTCAAGAGCAACATACCTTTTGTTCCTGATAGCTTTAAAAATTCTAGGAGTCTCTTGATTATTTTCTTATCACTGACACACTTAGACTTCTGGTCGTACATCGTCCTTACCTGCTAGCTTGCCCAAAGACATTTGTCTGATAGTAACTTGGACTTCTTTTAAGCGTAGTTCAAGGGAACATAGTGGAATTTCAAGGAGATGGGAAAGGGAAGCGATGACAACATCATCATCATCATCCACGACGGAAGTAGATTTCCAAATGATTTCAAAATGTTCTTTCTTGAGGGATTAAAGAGTCTATCAGAAGAAAGGATAAGAGATGATCCAAGTTTTTGCGGGCCGAATACACTTTCAAAAAGCCCTCAAGAAAAGCCATCAAGTCCTTCTTGTCTGCTGTTTCCTGGAGTTCTATAGCTTTTACAGACCACAAAGTGTTTCATTCTTCTGAAAGCAGTTTATATCTGCCTTTAGCACTCCTTGTATGCATGTTTTTTGGTACTAGATTTTTTCTCGATGATGTAATTTTTATGTAAATCACGCATTCTTTTCTAAAATGCTAAACGCCAGTACTGCTGTCATTAAACCGGTCTTGGTATTTACAAAAAGGAAGGGCCAGCACCTCCAAGGAAGAATTATAGGTGACATCCTTGAGAGAGTTCCAATATCACCTATAATCTGCACCTTGTTGAGAGCTGAGGTCAGACAGTTGTCAGATAGCTCCCTCTTCTTGATTTCAAAAGCAAAATATTGGTGCATTAACGGGTCAAATATTTATAGGGGCGTTTCTTACGAACAAATCGGAAGGAAACTTCTATGCGAAGTTCAGTAGATTGCGGGCGCTATTGAAAGAACATGAGATGTTAAAATTCGTAGCATAATTTTCTAATTTTGAGATTCCATAAGGAAGCATGCGGCAGATCTTGGTCAAAGGATGCATCCCTGATGTTTAGCGATCATTTTTTTGCTGATAGATTGTTTTGATAAATGTGAAGTTGAATTCTCTACAGAGAAGGCGTAGGCCGTTTGAATGCATACGACTAACACACTGGAGACGAAAGATACAAGGTTTGATGGTCAACTTTAACCCAAGCATTAAAGGCCCTAATTATGACCAGCAAATCATTGTATTGGATACAGAAGACGAACTGGTCGTAGAATTCACCCATTTTCTGCTAGGGTCGAAGCATTGTTAGGGTGCAACAGCTCACGAGAGAGACAAAATAATTATTACTTTAGTAGAAGGTTAGTGTCATAATACAATCTGAAACACTTTTGGGAAGAGAAGATGAAGAATCTCCAAGTGCAGATTTTATGGCAACGCCTACAGCTTATAAACGAGGTTCTTCCCTTTTACCCATCCCAAAGAATCTTTATCCATCCTTTATTTCCAGTAACTGTGACAATCCCTCAAGACAGGTTTCACCGAGTGCAGAAATCTCGATGTTATGTTTCTATCCAGTACAAGAGAGAGAGAGAAAGAGAGAGAGAGAGAGAGAGAGAGAGAGAGAGAGAGTGAGTGAGTGAGAGAGAGAGGTGACATTTTTCGTTCTATAATAAAGTTTCAATTTAACTTTTTAGTTTGGACTATGATACTCGATACCCAGACTGCTATTGCAGTCTGCCAAGTTTAGATGTGAGCAAGCAATGTTTTGAGTTTTTTTCCTTGCCCCCCCTTAATTTGGATAAACAATGATCCGATTAGATTGATCTGCTTTGTCACTATAATAGGACCCGAACTGCACTATTGCTAATCAATTTTTATATGAACGACTTTTATTTAATGGTCGTTCCTCTGCAAAGGGATACATATATCAATTTCCCAAAACGTTTGAGGTTTTTTCTAGACGGTGAAAAGAACAGATTTCTGTATAAATATCAATTTAGATATGATGCAAGATAAATAATCTTTGATTGATTAATTCTAAGGGCATGTCAACCCAACTAGGATTATTTTATGTTTGAAATTCATTGTTACATTTGTGGGTAGTTTCTTAAGTTTTGTACTCTGTTATATGATCGAAAGTATTCCTAACTAATACATTTAATTTGTAAACAGATATACGAGGGGCCTTCAATAAGTTTCCAGACTTTTTTGTACAGGCATTTAAAATTGTTGTAGACTCTTGAAAATTCAGTATATAATTGCTATACATCATAGGAGATGACTGGCCAATTTTTATGATTTCAATTTCAAATGAACAGCTACAGCAGCAATTGGAATACACCCTACTAAAGCCTGATTGTATCAGCTGGTGAATTTCAAAAATGCAATCTGGACGTGAGGACACTTTAGAAGAACGATATGCAATAAAATTCTGTTTTAAACTTTGAAAAAATGCCACAGAAAAATATAGAATGCTTCAGACTGCTTTTGGAGCATTTTGCATGAATCGAGCATGAGTTTTTGAGTGGCATAAGAGACTCAAGGAAGGCAGGGAGTCTGTGAGGGATGATGAGAGGTGTGGGAGGAGTAAGGAAGTCAGAACACCAGAGTTGATTGGCCAAATAAAGAATTTCATAGATAAGGACCGTTGTGTGTCTATAAAGACAATAAGTGCACAGTTTGAAGTCAGTGTGGGAGCTATACACACAAGTATTCGTGAGGAACTGAAGATGCAGAGGATTTGCGCGAAGTTTGCTCCAAGGGTGCTCAGAGAAGATCAAAAAGAAAGACGTTGTCATAACAGCAGGAAGATGGTCGAGCTGATCAATTCAGATCCCGCAGTTCTTGATGCTCTGGTGACCTGCGATGAAAGCTGGATCTAATGCTATGACCCAAAGACCAAGAGACAGTTCCCAATGGAAGCATGCTTGCTCTCCCAGACCCAAGAAAGCCAGACAGAGCAAATCCACCCACAAACCTTTGATGATCTCTTTTTTGACAGTACTGGAAGGATCTACATGCACTGGGTTCCCACTGGACAGACAGTCAACAAGGATAACTGTGTTGAAGATTTAAGGTAGTTCAGGAAGAGATTCTGTCGGAAGAGGCCAGCACTCTTCAAATCGGGTCAATGGCATTTCCAGCAGGACAATGCACCAGTCTACAACTCCATCCTTGTCACTGACTATTTGACCAAGATGGGCATCAAGACAGTTCCTCACCCTCCCTATAGTCCAGACCATGCTCCCTGTGACTTTTGGTTATTCCCTAAGCTTAGAGGCTGTCGTTATGAGACAATTGAGGAGATGAAAGTGGCTGTGACGAAGGTCATTGACACGCAGACACAAGAGGACTTCCTTGGGGCCTTCCAGAAGTTGTTAGAACGGTACAGCAAATGCATTGCAGCCGGAGGCGATGACTTCGAAGGAGACTAGAGTTTCATGTGTGTACTATCAATAAAAGTGCCCATACGAAAAAAGTCTGGAAACTTATTTAATGAGCCTTGTATTTGACAGATAGAGGAGAGTCTAACTGGTTCTACCATTTAGGCTCACAGTGGACCTGGTAGTAAATACAATGAAGGAGTTGTGTGTTTTTAGCATATATATATATATATATATGCGTGCGTGTATGTGTGTGTGTTCGTGTGTGTGCGTATGTGTGTTAAGAAACTGTATTTGTGGATCGTATTGCATTAACATTTTCTTAAAAATCTCTTTTTCCAAATTGCCTTATTATTTTCCTATCGCTGTAGTTTTCTTATTAATACTCCAAATATATTTTGGTACACAGAAAAAATTACGTTCTTTAAATTTGTTTCGAGAACAAGTCTAGGTGACGCAAAACAATTTATTCAACTCCGCTGAACTCCGTTTAAAAACTGACCTTGTGTCACTTACACACTCTTAACATATATGTTTGTTTTCCAAAAAAATTATTTCCGACGATTAGCAAATATTTTCAGAGTTTGGAATTTGGTTTCTTTAATCTATTTGAAAATATATTTTTCTTAAAAACTTTTTTGTGTAACATTACTTTCTCTTAACAGTGTATTATGATTTATTGTTTATCGTTTGCCGTTATAGTGGTTTGTTTGAAATCCTAATAGAATATGGTTACTATTGATTAAATTCTTACTTTAATAAATACGACTTATTATCTTTAATATATACAATGAATGTTTTCTATTGCCATTATAGATTATGATATTAATAATTGCTATTATTGATTTATTTATAATGTATCATTCATTTGCAATTAATAACAACACGATCGAAATTTAAAATGTTATTTTTTACACAAATGGATTTTAATGTAAATTATTGTAGATTTCATTATTGATATTAATTATAAAAGTATTAATAATTTTAATATATGAACTAAATTTATTCGATATATATATATATAGTACGTCTTGTCAGTGGGCTTAGAATGTGCTCACGGTACTCCTGCAAAGGGTCAAGACCTCCTCCAATAATCATTGTACTAGGTATGATACTAAACTGCATCTAATAATGTGATTCCAGTTCGGGAAATCTGGGAAGAAAGCTTTACTTTCAATTACTCCCAGGCTCACTTTCTGGGCCACTCTAACCCACTGTGGTAGCATTTGCTAAGCTCCTAACTATAGGCCAAATAGAACTATTTAATTATTTGCTAAGGGTTATTATAATTAGTTACTTGAAAACATACAACTGAGTGCCATTTATTTGTATTTGATAGGAATAGGTTATATCGCATAAAGAGGGACAAAACTAATAGACAACAACAGAGAAATGTAAATATGAATGTACGATGAACGCGATCCCCAAATCTTTAGACATAAATAACCCTGGACGGGTTTGGATGCAGTTAAAACCAATAAAGAACACAATTATACCCACATACTTTGCAATGACCAAATATGATCAACTAAGACCCGTACTTGAACAACAGCAATAGAGATTTTGAACAGTTTTTAAATTAACTTCAACCCCTGTTGCGACATCTTCCTTGTTCGCTGGGCTACAGAATCATAGGAAGCGAGTTCGAACTCCAGTCGCGCTATTACGTTCACTTTCGGACAAATACCTTGGGAAACGCATGAACCCATTTATGCCCCCAGCAAGGGGTTAAATAGTAACACTACTGTTTTTCAAGAAGGATGAAGTTGGCATTAAATAACCCGAGAAGGTTGATATGCCATTAAACAACAAACAAACAAAAATGTTGCTTGTTAACAAAAAAGACGAATAAAAAGATAAACAGCAAACCCTTGTCTATTATTTTCAACATAATATACCTACAAGAGTATCTGCTGCCTAAATGCACGTTATATATATATATATATATATATATATATATAATGGGCATTATATATATATATATATATATGTGTGTGTGTGATTGTGTATTATATATATATATATATATATATATGTGCGTGTGTGTGTGTGTGTGAGCATTATATATATATATATATATATATATATATATATATATATATAATTCTAGTAATAGATTGATAAATATTGCACATTTTCGAGTATGTTTTAAATTTTTAGGAAGGTAACAGTGAGGCTTGCCAATTTTTATTGGGGACGGAGGTGGGTTATCTTTTCTTCTCTTTTTCGTTCTTTTCTGTATTTTTTTCTTTTTCTTTTTCTTTAGCATTCAGTGTGAACAAAATATTATTTCCTGAACAGAAAAAGGTTTTGGAACTTATTTACAAATATGTTTACTTTCAAGCAGCACTTAAAAGCACTTGAAAACTGTTTTGTCTAATGTTCTTTCAATGAGAAACCCTGAACTTCTTACAGTAAATACAATGACGTTACCATTTCAGTAAAAATGGTTGATATCCTGCAACGATGTTAGAAGTCTTAAAAACCAAAACTTTTCAAAACACTGCAAAGGAGTCAAAGAAAGTCCAGCAAAAGTAAAAGCCATCACATTAGAGAGCTACAAAAACCTATGTCTGCTTCCAAAAGAAAAAAAAAGTAATCTTTTAAGGGAGCTTTTATCTGGCTTCATATATTTGGTGCATTTTTAGTAAAGCCAGGAAAAAGACTGAACGTAGTAGACGTCGCACTTTTTTAGACGCATGAAAAACAAACAGGGAAAAGGAAAAAAATAGCAGCGTCATGAAACCAGAAATGGATACTTTAAGTGCATTCAAGAATTTTTATATCAACACATTGAAACGTTCACAGACGAAACATTGCTCTGTGAGATAAAACAAATGATAAATATGCAATAGTTGAGAGAGTTAAGAACGAAATCACTAACAATGGTCCTTAACTGCAGCTCGCTGACCATTGCAACATATGAAGCATCTATTTATTATTTTTGAATTGATGGCTTTATAAAAAAAGTATCTATCTATCTATCTATCTATCTATCTTAGTATGCTGATATGTATCTATCCCAGTTTGTATATACCTACCAATCTGCGACACGCGTTGAAGATCAATCAATATTAATCGTATATTGCTCAACTTATAGAGTGTTAAGCACATTTTAGTTTTTATAATTTAATTTTATTATTATTTTCTCCCTATATATATATATATATCACCAATATTAAAGTACGTCACAAATATGTTTTATTGAAATTGATTTTCTTCTAACTCAAAGACACCAGGGTTTATTACTTCTAGTGAAATATTCTACAGTGAAAACTGGTATTATTAGATATTATTTATAGCCAAATTCAACTGTATTGAAGTTTTGTAAGCAAAACAGGAATATGCCAAGGTCTCAAAATTAGTAAACAACTTATTTATACGGGTTAAGAAATAGAAGAGTTGTAATTTTTTTTGTTCTTCAATTTCAACAATTTTAGAAGAAAATCAACTATGGAGATTCCTTTCTTATTATTGATACTATATATATATATATATATATATATATATATATATATATATATGTGTGTGTGTGTGTGTGTGTGTGTGTGTGTGTGTGTGTGTGTGTGTGATTATTCACTATGTTCATAGGGGGTATGAACATAGTGAATAATCACACACACACACACACACACACACACACAGACTTTGTGATATTAGAAATAATTTTCAGAAAACAATTTTTTCTGACTCAAATTAACAGAAAGAAGAGCGGAAGAAACAATTGTTAAAGTAAATGCGGAAAAAATTACTCCAACAAAATATTTGGAATTTCATTTTTAAATCATTCTTACGCATATCTTAAGAACTCCCATGCCTTTATAACAGGTTCTCATACTTCATTTCTAGATTTCGATATTTCTCAATAGAGAAGCTGGCTAAGGTTTCTAAGTTTTTAAGTTTAAAAAGCATCCTCACAAATAGTCGTATCTTCAACTTTTCCCAGTTTTTGTGTTAACACTTAGATTTTGACTTGGTCACTCTAAAATATTGATCTTATAAAAATTCGAAACCAGCATTGCTCCATTCGGCCAAAATATCCTAGGTAGGGATCTCCAAATTGTTGATGAGGTCTCAGGACATTTTTCTGGTCATGGGACGTGAACCCTGGGGTTTCCCGCCTCGTCCTTTGAGGCTAACTGATTTTAACGGCATGTCAACCAGGTTAGGTGTATTTTATGCCTTGGTGTTAGCAAATCGTACGTTTATTTTGGCATATTTAGGGCAGTTTCTTCAAATAATTGTGGATGCAGTCATATATTAAGTATTCCTATCTACGAGGATCATTAAATAAGTTTCCAGACTTTTTTTCGTATGGGGACTTTTATTGATAGTACACGCATGAAACTCTAGTCCTCTTCGAAGTAATCTCCTCCGGCTGCAATGTACTTGTTGTACTTCTGGAAGGCCCCATGGAAGTCCTCTTGTGTGAGCGTGTTAATGACCTTCGTCACAGCCTCTTTCATCTCCTCAATAGTCTCATAACGACAGCGTCTGAGCTCAGGGAATAACCAAAAACCACAGGGAGCAAGGTTGGGACTATAGGGAGGGTGAGGAACTGTCTTGATGCCCATCTTGGTCAAATAGTCTATGAAAAGGATGGAGTTGTGGACTAGTGCATTGTCCTGCTGGAAATGCCACTGACCCGATTTGAAGAATGTTGGCTTCTTCTGACAGAATCTCTTCCAGAACTACCTTAAAACCTCAACATAGTAACCCTAACCCTAACCCTCTGGCCAATCTACTCTGGTGTATTGACTACCTTACTCGACCCACACCTCTCATCATCCCTCACAGACTTCCTGCCTTCCCTGAATCTCTTATGCCACTCAAAAACTCATGCTCGGTTCATGCAAAATGCTCCAAAAGCAGTCTGAAGCATTCAATTCGTTTCTGTGGCATTTTTTCCAAGTTTAAAACAGAATTTTATTGTATAACTTTCTTCTAACGTGTCCTCTCGTCCTGATTGCATTTTTGAAATTCACCAGCTGTGACAATCAGGCTTTAGTAGGGTGTATTCCAATTCCTGCAGTAACTGTTCATTTAAACCTGAAATCATAAAAATTGGTTAGTCATCTCCTAAGATGTATAGCAATAACATAAGAATTTTCAAGAGTCTACGATAATTTTAAATGCCTGTACAAAAAAAGACTGGAAACTTATTGAAGGCACTGCGTAATACAAATAATTTACACTCCGTTGTATGGTTTCAAGTATTCTTCTCTAATACTAATAATTTATACAAATTTGGTTAGCCAGAATAATAGGGCGTCAAAAATGACTTAACGTTTGGCTTGGCTAGGAATTTTTAATGGCATATTAAATTTCCCTGTTTATTTAATGCTAAAGCTATTTGTAATATAATTGCGGAGGGATTTCGTTTTGTATATCTTGCCTTTCGGTTTAGTTAAGATGTGCACCTTTCGGCTCAGTGTATGGGTTAGTTAGGTGCAATCATTAATGCAGGTGTTCACACGCGCTTAGAGGATGTGTCATTCATAGATGTCAAAATAAAAACCCCAGATAGGAATTGGGATCAGGGGATGTGGGTGACGTCACGCACCGGAAGAGTGGGCTGAGATTTGAGAAAAAGTAGGGAGTGAGTTCTTGCCTCCGAATGAGGGAAGGTCGAGATCCAGAGCTGGACGAGGCCAGACGAATTTGTGCGCTACGGGCGCCGCGCGTTGGTTGGGTTGAGAGCTGACGATGTAAACGCAGTCAGCATAGAAAGATTGTGTCTCTCTCTCCTCATGTCGAATTACCTTTAAACTCAAAGGTAATAAAAAGTTTCGTACCTGAACCAATTTCGTGAATTTTCTATTTTCGGGATTTCTATGTTTATGAACAACTATGAACGTTTTTCCGCATTGTGGACCCTGTATATGTAACATATCCTTTTAGAAGAAATATAGTACTAAAATTTAATCAATAGCTGAGGTGCCTTTCATAAGAGTATTAGACTGAAAATGAAAGTAATAGCGCGACTGGAGTTCGAAATCACTTACTACGATATTGCAATCTAGCACGCTAGCCATTGCGCAGATGTTCGAATGTTCTACGATTATCTCGGTCAAAAATTGAATTGACCAGCCGATTAATGTATCCTTCTTTCTCAAACAGTGAAGAAGAGAGAAGACCCAGAATTCAACTTTTGCTGCTTTGCTGTAATCTCCACTCATGAAAACTGCTTGGAGTTTTCAAAACGTGAGGACGAACAAGTAGCTGAAAATCCCGAAGGCAGTCTTTTGCATTCAACTTCATTTTGGCAGTCATTTTCTGTGAAGTGTCTGAAGAGATAGAAATCTGAAAAAAAGTTCGTGCTATATGATTTTCGAAGAGAAACTCACCGTGCATGATGTTACAACAAAATCTTTGTCGTCTGCTGGCAGATTACAAAAAACAGAATGATGTCACAGTCAGTTAGGAGTTGGTTGTAAAAGATCATCGCTGGTTAAGCTCTATTGATCTGATGGGAACCAGTTCTTTTACCGTGACTCCCCATATATATATATATATATTAGTTAAGACAGTGTAGACACGAAGTCAACGTCGCTTGGTGACTGGCAGTTTCTTGACTATGTAATCATTTGTTTATGCAATCTTAACTTAGTTATATACGCTCTATCATCTTTATTGATAAATATAGCAAACTGCATCCTTGTGTGAGTGTGAGGGAAATTATCAATCCCTTTGCTCAGGAAAGATGTGACACAAGGTTTACTTTTAAGCAGAGTTTAAACAGGTTTGAATTCAGAGTTTTTCTTCTTTGGCTGGTTGCCTAACCGATGCTATAAAACATTCTGCCATACTATTCAACCAGGCTAGAGGGAAAATAATTGAAGTCATATCTTTCCGAAATGCAATCAGCTTCAACAAGGATTTGAACTCGTATCTCTGTGTCTATTTCCTACAACGATAATGATTACAGCACAGGCACCTTCAATATATACCTATATATATATATATATATATATATATATATATGTGTGTGTGCATAAACTTTTTTAGTTTGTCCAGCAGACCATTTAAAGTGAGTTCAATTCTCTCTGAGTGCCCCATACCTTTGTTTTTATGCCATTACTATCTAAATTTATGTGTATGTGTATGTGTGTGTGTGTGTGTGTGGTTAAAAGATGCTCATCTGACGATAGAAGGCGTGAAACTAAGTCATAAGTTGAGTTTTTTTCCTTTTAATCTATCTGAGTATTGTGATATTCACTCTATACTTGCATTTATTTCATCTATCATAGTTTCATTGGTTTTATAGCCGTTTTAGATTTTATTTAATAGTAAGTGTATCAATTTTGAATATATATATATATATATATATATTATTATATAAAGTCGTATTGAATAGTTGCTCGGCGGAGAATCGAAAGCGCTGAACTCTGAGTTGTGAGTTTTTGTCCTGTTTAGAAACATATTTTATTTCATACTTGAAATATATTGTTATATCACTTTACATTTTCATGCATTTATCACTGTTAAGAATTTTTGGATTTAAAATATTTTTAGCATTAAATTTTAATCATATATATATATATATAATCTGGCGTTAGAAATTTTTTTGTTTCGATTCTGGCATTGTTTAATCATGGACCTTATAACATTTTAGCCCTGACATTACATTGTGCACTCATACCTAGGCACATCTGATCGTTTCCTGAGAAAATTATGCCTTCTCAGTAAAATCAATTACTTAGCTGAAAACTAATTTATATATCATATCGTATTCGCAGTATACCTGACTTTTTCCCAACACATTTCATCACAAATACTTTCATTTGGAAATAAAATTAAAAAACAAAATATTCTACCTAACATATGTTTGGTCTAAATCCCTAATAGGTTTTACAGTGCCGATACCTGTCGAAAATTGTCGAAATTTATGTGAAGAAGACACGGACATACATAATATATCATATATTACACAGTTTGGTGGGTTTTGTATTTTTATTTTTATTTTTTCATGTCATGATTAGAAAGAAATACGTCTGGCCAAAATTACCTATAAATGTGCAAAAACCATTCCTCCATGAAATAAACCATTAAATTTACGTTCTAGCAACTCGACAAAGAAATGAAATAATTTAGTGACTTTGTGTGTATATGTATTCCATGGATGTATGTAAGTGTGTTTGTTTATCTTTGTCACTGTTTTTATGTATGTATGTGTGTGTGTGTGTGTGTGTGTGTGTGTGTGTGTGTGTGGAGAAAAGACAAAAAATTTAAATTCATTTATTCTCAACTTACTCTGCATATAAAACCATGGAAAGTAGCGACAGCAATAAACGACACTGACAAATTGAAAGTTTTAAATCTTTTCAGATTTAAATTTCCTGCTTAGCGTTGCTTTTTAAATCTAGTCTTTTCTTTTTTTAATATTATGTTTTTGTCAATTTTTGAGTTTTTTCTTGTTTGTTTTGTTTGGTTGGTTTTTAAACTTCTCTCGTTTTATATTTTATAAAGAAGATTAAAGATATATCTTAGAAAACAATTTTGAATTGTACTAATGTTCTGAAACCAGTGTTGAATTTGCAGATTTAAAAAAATCAACTTCTTTTTCATTAGGTATTCTTTTAAAATTAATTTTGACACAGGCCACAATTGTTGAAACTCCAATATTGATCGAATTCTCTGCAATATTGACTTGTTAGCCATAACTCTATGACCGACACATTTTTAAGCATATTCTTTGATGGGTTTGATACATAAGTATCTATCTATCTATCTACTTGACTCCTCCACACGAGCAGGATGCGACACAAGGTCAATTTTCAAACGGAGTTTAACAGGTTTGAATTCAGTGTTTTCCTTCTCCTAGACTGTTTGCTATGCCAAGGTTAAAGAGCCCAGTCCCCTCTACTATCTTCCTATTGCTGGAGAGAGAATAATTGAATTCAAATCTTTCCGAGGTGTATTAGCAATATGTGAAACACAAATAACGTACTTTAGGACTTTAACTCTCATCACTGTGTCTATTTCCTACGATGGCAACCATTATAAATATTTACATATGTCAGGTTATATACATATGTGTATGTGTGTGTGTGTGTGTGTTCTCCCGCTATATATATATATATATATATATATATATATATATATATATACACATCGAGGGAGAATAATCGGATTCATTCCCTTTCAAGAGGTATTAGTAATATTTGAAAAGCAAACATCCCCGTGCAGGATTTGAACTCTGAAGTCGTGTCCATTTCATTCGACAATAACCATTACACAACGCTCACCTACATCCATTTGTCTCTTTCTCTCGCTCTCTCTTTCTCTCTCTCTCTCTATATATATATATATATTGTACAGGTCTGACGAATGCGTCAAGCATGAAACCCAGGGTCATAGACACTACCATGTAAAACACACATGTATATAAAAAATATTTTTATATAATCTGTGGAGGAAATCCAAGAGGTTGGAGTATCCAAATTGAGAGCTCAATATCAATGGCTATTGATGTATAATTAATTTGGGATTAAGAATACATCAGCACTCAACGAGCAGAGCTAAAAATCTTTTTATATAAAAGCGAAAAGAAAAAAAAAATTCACTTCCTTGGTATCGATATAAATTTATTTCTGCTTGTTAAAACTATCTTCGTATGTATAACCAAAATTTTTATTTGGGTGTTCTTTTATTGCTTTTATAATTTTTTTAGAATTATTTGAAAAGATTAATATTAGATATAATACAATCTTTTCTTGATTAAAAATATGATAAAATATATTTTTAAAAATTATTTTAATTAAGGAATCATTTTAATTTAAAAAAAAATTAAAATAAGAAAACTTTTTCAGATCCCATTCTCGCCGGAAGTAATATAAGAACACCCCAATAAAATATTGCTTATACATCTGATGATGGTTTCTAACAACCAGAAATAAATTTATAATCACACCAAGGAAGTGATTTTTTTTAACTTTTTCTTTTATATATATATATATATATATATATATATATATATATATATGTGTGTGTGTGTGTGTGTGTGTGTGTGTGTGTAAGCTGAGATAATATAAATATGTATCTAAGCCTAGATATATATAAATTTAATCATAGATATATGTTTTTTTTTTTTGTTTTTTTAGATATATATGTAAATTTAAATTGTGACTCCTTGAACTTTACGTAAGGTGAAATGTATTTACGGTGTTAACGGCCGAAAAGAAACAAATTTCTGTTCAAATTCATTTGAAGAACCAGCTGATATGCTAGTAAAATAAATTTATTATTGTGTATATCTATTAATTGCTTTTTGGTTTTTAATGATATATTTTGCTCTGGATGTGTGTTTTAGATTAATTAGCCGTGCATTGAGCACTCTGTTTTGATAAATCACAAACTCAAATGACAAATACTGGGCCGTAGGGCTGAATAAAAGGTAAAATAAATAAATTTTTTCTTGTATCCTCTTGTTAGTCTCATGACTAAGTTATATGTATTTTTTGTTGTTTACAGATACAAGAAACTGTAATGATACTGACACGAGGAAGTAAGGAAAAGTCTAATTACTTTAGGTTTTATTCTCATGTGGACATCTAATCTCTCTGATTAAATAAAATCTTCCAAGATGTGTTCGGCTCTGTTTTACGGTATGATAGCACCATCTGAACCCTAACAAAATGCCTAGCTGGTTGGGTTTGTTTTGGTTTTTATGTCATATCAACCATTGTAGGTTATTTAATGCCAAATCCATTATTATACACAGAAACAGTTCTATTTCAAACAATTCAGTTTAGCATAAGTACAATATTTAAAAGTCAAAAAACAGTTCTATTTCAAGTTATTTTGTTTAGTCAACCAAGTTAAATGGTTTCAAGTATTGCTATGTATCTAACAATTCAATTAAACAGCAGCCATTTATTTACACACAGTTATGTAAATCTAAAAACAGTTCTATTTCAAACAAATAAGTTTAGCATAAGCAATCAGCTTAGTTCTATTTAATTTGTGAAGAGGACCATATCAGGTGCTACCACTCCAGGCCAGAGCGGTAGCAATGAAGGGATACTCTGCATTCTCCAAATCTCCAGCATGATTGGAACATCACCATCAGATTGTTTCATGTCATATCCAGGACACTCGTGGAGGAGTCTTACACCGCAACAGAGATGCTGTCGGTGTATTCTGCAAAAATGCTTTGAGGAAAAGCTAGACAAGAACTATGCAAGAATGCTACGGGCTCTTTTGAACAAACAGAAGCAGCACCCCATAAAAAGCAGCTGTACTACCGCCACCATCTTATCTCACAAACCGTGCGAATAAGACGAACAAGACATGCAGGGGACTGTTGGAGAAGTAAGTGACGCTCTCCCGTGGACTCCAGCACATGAACTTACGAGAACTGGTCAACTAGAAAAGACTTGCATACATTAGCTCTGTGTGGACACCGGATACCGTCTAGAGGAACTATCATGAGCAATGATCGATAAGGATTTATGGTGAAAGAGAGTCAACGGATTCCATGCTAACAGTATGACTTAATGATGATAATGATGATGAGGATGAGATAGATAGATAGATAGATAGATAGATTGCAAGAGACTATATATATATATATATATATATATATCAGTATAATTGGTTTTACTAAGAAGGCATTATTTTTCTCACGAAACAATCAGATGTGCCCAGGTATGTGTGCACAATGTAATGTCAGGACCTATTCAGGTTTACACCAAAATGTTATAAGGTTCATGCTTAAAATGGGTGTGGATTGAAATAAAATATTTTCCATTCTCGGGTTATATATATGATTAAAAGAAGTTTTTGAAGTGATAAAGATATTTGAGGAACAACATCCCAAACTTTGATCTAAGAAATTAACATGTTGAATACCAAGTAGGTTTCATTGCTGTATGTATTGTGACGAGGAAATATGACACTAATATTTTCGCCGGGTAATAGGGGAAAGGAGGTACGACGCGCTGGCCATATCCGACTATAGTAGCAAGAAAGAATCAGCAGTGGAAAGAGAGGCCGTCTCTCTTCGACCCTCTCTATTAGTACAGGGTGACATGGGCATAAGAAAACCCTACTCTCAATTGGTCATGTATAAGTCGGCGGAGAGAGGCAGACTTGCGATCATGATTGGTACTGAGAAATAAACGGCCAAAAAGCCAACACGTGGTAATTTTTCAAACTACAGAAACTAGGTAGTTGCCGTTTATTCGTCGATGTGTAAAGACACATAAGGAGTCGCTTTTTGTTCGTTGAAAAACTAAGAACATAATTTGGGATACGGAAGAAACCCAAATTCCAAAAGTCATGCCGCGCAGAGAAGACTGACAGAAAAGAAAACGATTCTCCTTTGAATGAACTCAGACTCCGAGGTATGGTGAGCCTCGTTAAACGAATACCTAAAGAAAAGACTTGTCCTTGAGGAAAGAGACGATAATTAATCTTGGTCTTATCAGAAATAAGACGTATGTCCTTCTACCAACGTGTTATGGAAGCCCAATAACGAGAAAAAAATGAGGAGTGATATTAGTGATGTTAAATCAACGATTTTTTTGTATAACAAGAAAAAGTTGGCTGTTCAATTAGAGAATCAGCATTTGTAGGTTTAAATTACGTCATTTGACTTATTAGAAATATTGTATAGAATTTATGTTCCGTTTGTTTATCGAGAAAGATTTCGAATCAAAAGGAAGAAAAAGAAAGACAAAATGAAAAAGAAAGCAAAAAATTATGATATATGTGGAATATATTAACTATAGATGGAATATATTATAGCTATTTACCTATCTACAATTTTTTTCCTGTAATAAAAAATATTTGAGAGAAAGTTTGAATTTATTAATATTTTAACGTCTCAGCCTTTTGTTTACGGAGGCCATTTGACAATTTTTTTTAAAGAGAAACAGATGTTGCATCTGTCATGAAGTCGTCTTAGTACATCTTAACCTATTTTGATTTATGGGGCTATAAACGTATTCAGCGGGGAAATCTTTGTGCATAGTTTGTACGAAATTTCAGATATTTTGATTAAAAACAAACTAGATTTTAAAATGATGTCCCATGAAGATGAGAAAAATATATCTCCAAAGCTTTAATTTCCCCAGCCAGATAGAAGGAACAAGCACGAAATTTTTAACATAAGAAATGTACACCTCCAGATTTAAACTATGAAAAAATTACTTTTTTAACGTCTGAATTTTGTGTTAAAGATTTTTGTTAATTCAAGAAGCATAATGATCCTCTTTTTTTTCCATCTTACAATGTACACGATTGTTCAAGGTCTAGGCATACAATAAAATTACTCGAGTTGCTAAATTCTTAAAATCAATCCATTGATAGAAATAGAAGGTGTGAATGTTCTTAGGTAATTCTTTTACAGTTAATTCGATGTTACAACCAGTAAAATGGTCTTCAGGTAAAGGTTTCTATTGCTGGATGAATAAACATTCAGCAAGCGGAAGTAACAGGCTGCTAATATAGATACACAACCCAATATTGAAATATATCATTTTTTATACCTCCTGGATTTATTTAAGTCAAGTAAATCACTGGTCGAGATCGTATGCTAAAAATTATCGACAGAAAGCAAGAAAAAATTGCATTACAAACCCTTTAGAAATGAAAGAAATATTTCTTTGAAAAGTTTTCCTGTCTCGGGGTCAGTAAGTAGTGTCAAATTACACCACGACTGCAAATTTAATCTGCAGACAGGATGAGCATTTTACCTTTCAAGCGATGTCGTTGTAGTGGACGACGAATTCTTTAGGGTTCGAAAAGTTTTTGGACAATTCTTATTGAAATGGCTCGAGAGAAGAATAAATTGAAAACCTCTTTATCAAAATAACTTTGATCTTTTTTTCCCAACTTCAGTGGACACGGATGAGTCTGGTGATTTGGAACTTCAAATATAGTAAAACAGACTCTTTACACTAAAGTAGGCAAATCAGAAAAAACAGTGTGTGTCCAAAAAACCCATAGGAGATAGATATTGTATTTTATATTACGATTTAGATTTACAGTTGGTCTATTTTTTATTACCTCATCTCTCAGGAAAACATAGTTTGATAATTGATAAATAAATGAATAATATCTTTTTTGAATTTTTTTTTTTTTTTTGAAAAATCAAAATTTTCTACATCAGTCTATATCATGATCTTCGATAGGTCAAAACTTTTAGAATTTTTGTCAACTTCTACAGTGATCAGACGTGACTGTACTGTGAATCTTTATAATTTAATATTCCCTGAATATAAAAAAGTAGTAACTTCTAAGCTTAGTGTAATTCAGCACCACAGAGTTCTTGATCATAGTGGCTGTTTGGTAACAAAGGTGTTACTCAATACTCCTCAGAATTCTTGATAGGAACCTAACCAGTGTAACAACTCCTGATAAGAGTGGACCTTTGATAACATAGGTGTTACTCAATATCCCTCAGAATTCTTGATAGGAACCTAACCATTGAAACCACTACTGATCATAGTGGACCTTTGGCAACAAAGGTATTACTCAACACTCCTCAGAATTCTTGATCGGACCCTAACTGGTGTAACAACTCCTGATAAGAGTGGACCTTTGATAACATAGGTGTTACTCAATACCCCTCAGAATTCTTGATAGGACCCTAACCAGTGTAACCACTACTGATCATAGTGGACCTTTGGCAACAAAGGTATTACTCAGCAATCCCATGAGTTCTTGATAAAATTTCAACAGTTACAACCACTCTGAATCAGAGTGGACCTTTGGTAACGAAGGTGTTATTCAACACTTCCCAGAGTTCTGGAAGGGACCCTAACTGGTACAACCACTACGGATCAGAGTGGCAACAAAGGTGTAACTCAACAATCCCTACAGTTCTTGATAGGACCCTGACAGGTACAACAACTCCACGTCAGGTGAATCTTTGGTTACAAAAGTGTTACTCAACACTCTCAAGAATTCCAGAACTGAAGCCTCACCACCCGATGCAATTTAGTGTGTATGCACAGAACACCTTTTTTGGTCAGTGGTAGGGTTACCTCATTGCATGGAATGCAGTCAGTATGGTAAAAATATTATTATTTTAGAGTTTCTCCCCCTTTTCTAATTGATTATCCCCTTTGTTGGGTAAGTTAACTTGTCCTCTTTGTTTCTACACGTGCGTTCTTTGAGTTGAATAAAACCTAACTTGCCTAATGGTATACTCTTCAGTCTTGTTATTCGCCTCAGTCAGCATATTCAAAGCCCTGATGACAGTCGATTTTTGTTTGTATAGAAATTAATTTTGGATAGAGATTAATTCATTCTAATTTTTATGGTTCCGTTCGTGGTATACGTTATGTATGTTTCTGTGATGTATGTAAATGTGGTGTCTGTTAGAATTTTTCCTTACCGAAAAAGTATTTCAAATTTATTATGGGTTCAAAATTAATGCAACCAAACAAGCTGATAATAACCAGAATAAAAACAATCTGATAATAACCAGAATAAAAACAAATTGGTTGTTTAAAATCCCACTCCCTTCTGTTTCTTCATTAAAATATCAGAGTGCCAGTCTGCAAATTTGCTCAAGTGACAGACTCTCCTGTTCAAAGACTTAAAGCTTACCATAGTCTTCTAAAAGCTCTCAACAATGTCAATAAGTAAAAAAATAAATAAAAACTTTATCACTGTCACTAATGCTCCGATGAAACATACTAACATCCTACAATTCACAAAAGTAACACATATTTAAAAAAAAATATGTATAATGATTTTGAAGTCATTTTCCACTTGCATTAAAGACATTCAACGCCAATATCTATGGTAATAAATAAAAAGAAAAAAAAAGTTCGCTTTTCTAATGTTCTTTATAATTTAAACAATTTTGTTTGTTGATTATATTTATGTGATCTCTTGGCACTCATATTGACAATATTCCATAAAGCAAAATCATTTTTTCTTTAATTTTCTCCAACCAAGACTTTGCTGATATAAATACTATGAAATACTCACATGACTTTAAAGAGTACATATGCTCACACACCAAACTGTTATACGCAATGCGGACATATGCTAACACACAAAAATTTTATATACTATTTTTTATATCGTTAATCATTGTATTCTTATCTTGCATATTTTTAATTCTTGTAAAGTAAATATGAAGTACAACTTGATATTTTACAAGTGTTGCTCGTCTAAATCAAGTGGCATTGACAGCTGGTTTCCCTCTCGGTCTTTGAATCAAATTTGTAAACGGCTGTTAAAGAATTGAATGAATTTCTCTTGAATTGCATATTATATTGAGCAGAACTGGATTTAGAGAGTGTAAAGAGAATACCAGAAACCACTTTTATTTGATTGCAAAAACAACATAAGAATGTTCTTCATTGCATATAAAATAACCCACCAAGCAGGATCAGTTTGATGATTCCTATTAATGGATGTTATAAAGTATCAATTAATTTTAACAGCATGTAACCCAGTCAAGGGCTATTTTATACCTTGAGATTATGGAATAGCTTTCATTGTATGTTTATATTAGCATTTCTGTATAGTTATTTTAAAGAGATTTTTTGCATACGTTCAATCATATAAATAACTTTTCAGATCTAGTTGACCCATAGATGGGACCATAACAAGTATTACCATTCCAGATCAGAGGGAACCCGGGAATAATGGCAATAAAAGGGCACTCTGTACTTCTCAGATATCCAGAAATGGAGCATCCCAATCAGATAGATATCAATTTTATACCCAGAACAACCATTTTTAAGAAAGGGTGTCTTCTCTGTCTGCAAGAGATGTAGTCAGCATATTCAATGCACCATCCACAAAGCAGAAATAACCAGGAAAAATGAAACAGAATGTAAAAATAATAAAGAATCAGTGAAATGAGATGCACACTTTTTGTTTCACTTCCAACTTAAAAAAAACAAACTTTCGTTTTTACTAATAGAGAATATTTGTGTGCCCCAATATTTTATTTAAATCAATTCCATTATCTCTATTTTGCATTTTCGTTGCTGAGTAAAGAACAAGATTGCAATCAATTGGTTTTGCTTTTCAAATAGGTAAAAAAAACTTAGTCCGAACAGACGTGTGCAGGTCAAGTATGAAAATAAATTTAGTTTGTTAACGCTCGAGAAATACCTAGTAAATAAAAGAGAAATATGAGCAATATGATAGTAATGGGCTCCCATAAAATGTTTCTTTCCTGCTTTCTGTTTTTATACTTTTTATCGAAGATTGCTATCCTTATAATGAAAGAAGATAATAGTATGAAAACCATAAAGCCTCAGAAAATCCATAAAACGAAGACGAGCCACCGTATCAGGTATACAGCACTTAACACCAACGTATTTTTTCTCATTTGTGAATAATATATATATATATATATATATATATATATATATATATATATATATATGCATGCATATGTCTGTATTAAATGGCCGACTGTCATGTACCATTATCTTGATAAACAGGTTTTATTAGCTGACATATATTAGATTAGTTAATGGGAATCGTCTTACCAGTCTGACATGAATTCTAGAGGCTTTTGTTGCAATTACTTACAACTTGTTTTTTGGGGTTTTTTTTACATTTGCAAGAGGATATTAGTGTTATACATTGATAATTTCAAAAGGATATTAGTATTATACGTTGATATTTACTTCAAGTTCAAAACTTAAACCCCTTGCAAAAAGTGTTTTTTTAAAACTATCAACGTTTGATTCATTTTTATACAGCCAACCAATTTTTTGATAAAAGATGTGTTGAATACAATATCAGAACTGTATTTATTCAGGAAACAGAGGTTACTTCCTCTTTTTAGGAGTTAATCATCTGGAAATACAAATAAAAATCAAATTTGATTAGAATAAAACAGTTTTTTTTCAAGCAGCGGTCGTGTCGATACTGCTATATGGATGCACTACATGGACGCTAACAAAACGTATGGAGAAAAAGCTTGACGACAATTACACAAGAATGATGCGAGCAATATTGAACAAGTCTTGGAAGCAACACCCAACAAAACAGCTGCTGTACGGCCGCTTACCTCCCATCACGAAAACTATCCAAGTTAGACGAGTCAGTTATGTGGGATACTGCTGGAGAAGTAAGGAACTCATAAGCGACATATTCTTGGAGACCCATTCACATGACGAGCAAAGGCAGGACGACCAGGTAGAACTTATATACAACAGCTCTGTGCTGATGCAAGATGTAGCATTGAAGACCTCCCGCGAGCGATGGACGATAGAGATGGGTGGCGACAGAGGATCAGGAAGATCCGTGCTGGCAGCGCGACACGATTATGATGATTAATAAAGAGAGAGTTACATGATTCATTAAAAATATTTGAATAATGAATAATATAATACTAACCCAACTGCTATCGTTACAAAGAAGAGGATCAGTAATGTTTGTTGGTTGATTGATTTATTTCAACGGCATGTCAACCCGTATAGAGTTATTTTATGCTTAGCGATTAGTGAACCCCGTTGATTGTACGTTCATCTTTATATTTTTGTGTAAATGTTTCTTAAGAGTTTTTGCACACAATTATTTGATATTAAGTATTCCTATCTAATACAAATAATTTATTCACAGTTGTAGGTTTTCAAGTATTCTTATCTAATACTAAATATTTTATGGTTTCAAGTAATTATTTCTATTTGATAATAGTCGTTGGTTTCTGCACAATTATATGGTTTCAAGTAACCAATACTAATCCTAAACCATAATACATAAGTCCATACAAGGCCTGTAAAATATGCCGACTGCACCACAGCAAAAAAATAAATCCCCATCAACTAGTGTCCTTGATATGATACTAAACTCCATGTAATGGTAAGCCTCTAGTCCTGAAGCACTGAGCAATCTGGAATATCCCTTAATTTTAGTTAATCCTTGGTCCACTCTGACTCCGAGTACTTGTTAGAGTTCCCTCTATCGGGCAGATAGAAATATTTAATCATTTTTATACTTGAAACCATTTAGCTTTCTGAAAATGAATAACAATAAAATTGAAACATTAACGTGGCATGAGAATACAAAAAACTAATTAATTGAGAGTAAACGAATAAATAATGTTGAATAGAAATAGTAGTTATGGATAACAATACTTGAAACCATAGAACGGCGTGCCGATAGAACTATCAGTGTTTGACAGAAACACTGTGTGCAAACATTAAATAGCAATAACTGAAGCTATACAACTGTATGCAAACAAATGAATCTGGTAATTTTTTAAATGTTATTTGCAGAGACCTTGTTTACAAATTATATATATATATATATATATATATATATATATATATATATACGCGTGCGTGCGTGTATGTGTATGTGCGTGTGTGGGGGGGGATATGGCATTAAATAACCTACAAGGGTTCATACGCCATAAAACTAAACGAGCTAACCAATACTTGAAACCATTTAACTATATGCAAACAAATAAATCTGGTAATTTATAAAATGTTACCTGCAGACTATTCGTTTACACACACATATATATATATATATATATATATATATATATATATATATATATGGGGGGATATGGCATTAAATAACCAACAAGGGTTGATACACCATAAAACCCAACCAACTAATCAATATTTGAAATCATTTAATTGTATGCTAACAAATGAATATGGTAATTTTTAAAATTTTACCTGCAGAAAATTAGTTTACATATACATATATATGTGTGTGTGGGGGGTAAAGCATTAAATGACCTACAATGGTTGATACGCCATAAAACCAAACCAACCAACCAATACCTGAAACCATTTAACTGTATGCTTACAAATGAACTCTGAATCGTTTAAAAGTCACGACCTACAAACTTTTCATTTACAAATTAAATATATTTCTTTTACATGTATGAGCAAGATTTGCAATTCACTTGCCAACAAGGGTTTATATGCCATAAAACACAACCAACCAACCATAATAATAATCCTATATAAACTATCTTTCTATCTAATAATAATAATTTCAAATAGATCTATTGGACCCATAGATGCTGCCCATAGATGCGGCTCATAGATGGGATCCTAACATGTACTAACATTCCAGGGCAGGGTGGGCCTGGAATTAATAGCAATGAAAGGGTACTCAACACTCCTCAGATCTCCTGAACTGGAGTCTCGCCATTAGACGCATTTCGGTGATATATCCAGGCCACTAATAACAGGAGAAGAAAAAAGTAATAGAAGAAATAGGGAAATGAAATTTAATATAGGATCGCCTTGATTCTTACTATCATTTAAAATGAGAACATTAATAATTATATATGATAATGACACTGCCCAGACGAGTAACGAGATATAGGCTATAACACATCATGTTCATCAGCACAATACTCGATAACTGAATCATATTTGCGAGTGCTTCAATGGGATTCAATATTTCTATTAAGTTTCATGCGGAGCAGGAAATGTTTGTCTCAGACAAAAGGAATAATCTGATCTCAAGGGTTCAAAATCATCTGCTCAGATGGACCATATCAGAATTATCTATATTTCCTATTGTCCAGACAGAATGACTTCAGAGCTGAACTCATTCTTGGTTTCAGGCAACAGACTGACCTTTATTTGTCTATCTGACTTAGAGTGATGTCTTCACGGATTAAATTACAATAACTTGTTAAAAAGTTCTTTGTAAAGAATATCATATGTTTATGTTCTGGAGTTGGGTGGTTGATTCATTAGATCAAATAATTTATTGATGTTACATCTAGGAATTACCGAGTTAGTTATTCATTATTATATGGAGCGTATTCGGTGCTTTATTGTATTACAGATTAATTATCCTTTAAAGTATTAATATACGATAACAAACAAAAAGGATCATTAATTCCACTATCTAATAACAAAATTATTAGATATATTTTTTCCTATATACTTCTCGATCCATGTGATTAGTACTTCCCACGTGATTCAAGTACACTATCATAAGACTGTAGACTTACTCCACCCACTCCCATATATATATATATATATATATATATATATATATATATATATATATATATATATAGCTTAGCTTACTTTTGGAACAAGGTCTTATATATATATATATATATATATATATATATATATATATATATATATATATATATATATAAGCTAAAATCTATCAATTTATAAATTCGCAAACAGAAGATGAAAATATATGAATATATAACTTTCCATATTAGTTAGAAAAAATTGTTCTTCATATATTTCCAATGATTATCAGACAAAATTTTTAAGATTTTAGAATTCAGTCATAATGTTTGTTTATGCATGTAAAATAAAAGTTTACTTTCTGTTCTAAATTTAATTTGGTTTCTTTAATGATATACCAACCTTCGCGATTTTACTCAATGCCAAAGGCATCTTTGTATAAGAACATTTGTGGTACTATTTAACCTCTAGCTGGAAGTATAAGGTGGGGTTCATACTTTTCCACAGGGTATTCATTTGAAAGTAAACGTAACACGAACCTTGGAATTCGAACTCGCTAACTACGATGTTGCAACTCAGTACATTACACACTGCACTGTGTTCCAAATTTGTCAAATGCTTTTCCATGAAATGAATATATCATAGAGATATATTTACTTTTATGATATTTTTGTTTTTACCATTTCATGTTGACTCATCTTATTTTCGGTCTTAAATACAAATTAGGGTGGGTAATTAAGAATTTATCAGAATGTCTTCTATAAGTGCCATATCAAAATTTACTTATTGTTTTCTAAATATATCTGAAAGCGACTGGGTGCAGAAACAAAATATGGCATAATCAAAAAGAAATTTTTATCTGATTTGTCCAATTTTTGAAAAAAAAAACGCGATTAATTTAAATTCCTGTAATTACTCCTATTATTCAAACATTTTTCATTAAAATTCAACCCAATATGAGTGTACAAAAGAAACAACGAAGAATCTAAGATTTGCTTAACGCCAAAACCCAGCCCCAAAAACATTTCCGAAATAATTCGAGTTTCTGTATGGCCTCAGTCAAGCCCAGACCATAACCCTCTTGATTACTCTATATGGGGCGCTTAAGAAAACAAATGCAACTTACCATCCAAATATTGGTTCGCTTAAGACTTTTATTGAGGTGGAATGGAATAAAATGTCTGAAAAATTTATTTTGAAGGCATGCAAATCGTTTCGGCGACGTGTTGATACAATAATTGAAAAAAAAAAAAAATGGGACCATCTTAAATTTACTGTTTTATATCCATCTTCTTATTCTGTTTTTCTTTATTTTTTTCAATTAAAATTAATCTTGTTTTATAATAGAATCCTTTATCATTATACTAGAATATTTCTTATTATGCTTCCGTACCCTGCAAAAGTTTATTCATTAAAATTGTCTTATTTAATCGACTCATATGTATTTTCATCTTTCTTTCCTTTTTGCACATATGTCTTTCTTTCTTTCTTTTTTTCTTTCTTTCTCTCTTTCTTTGTATAGATATATTCATGTCAGAAGGCAGTTTTTCCCTATCTTTCAATATTGTCTCCTTTGATATGAACTGACTTGTTCCAACGATGTCCAAAGATTAAAATCCGATTCCAGAAGGTGATACTATGGTTCTCCAAAAATTCCTTTACATCACATATCACAGTTTTCAATTGGCGACCACGCAGGCGAGATTTGAGTTTTAAAAAATAGAAAGAGATTAGATGGAGCTAAGATTAGTGAGCTGGCAAATGGTTTGTCAATTCAAAGGTATAGTTGGATGCTTCGGCAGCTACAACCTGAGCAGGATAAACGGGCGCGTCATCCTTAGGTAAGAGCACATATGCTTTCAGCTTCCCTCTGTGTTTTGACTTGATTACTTCTTTCAGTTCTGTTTATTCTGATGCATAGTACCGTCCATTTATAGCTTTTCTTTTTTCAGGTAGTCTATCATGATCCTGGCTTCAGAATTTGAAAAAAAAACTATAACCTTGCAAGTTGACGCAGCCTGCTTGAAGTTCTTTGAGGGTGGGGAACAAGAGTGTTTCCACTGTTTGCTTTAAATCTTCGATTAAGGTTCTAAATGGTGAACCCAGAAGGTTACAAACCTTCAATGGGAATTCTTAGGATTTAACAGGAAGAGAGTTAGAAGTGTTTCTGATATCCGGATTCTTGAAACCTATCTTGCAGATGGCTTCTTCAACCTCAAGATCTCATTTAAAACAGTGCGTACCGAATCAGAATTAATGCCTATGGATTTGATCTCTACTGGAGATTAAGATATCTGTCATGCAAAACCATACGGTGAATGGCATCAGCTTGTTCATCTGTGGTTAATCTTTTTTGAGCGGCCTGATCGAAGGTCATTTTCTCTGCTGTTTCTATACTGCTTGAATTCTGTTGTCAACTTCTTCATATGATTCTATTTTGTCAATTCAAAAATTTTTCGCACGCCTCTCAACGTTGTATAGACCTCATCTGTACGGAAATTAAAAAAAAAATCTGAACTGTTTTTTCAAGTTTTATAAAAGGTAGTAGTGAGTTACTACAACAAAAATGTTCTGCTATGGCTCCTCTTTCTGTGTGAGCAAAAAACTTTTTAAACGACCCTTTAACATTGTTGGGGTCAAGGGGAGGTTCAAATGATGACACAACACAGAAATAACTAATAAGAAATATATTGAAGGCAAATAATACATACACAAACGATAGCTGGGAGAAGCCCCTCCTCAGCTTAATCATCAGGAATATTACCACTCTTGGTAACGACTCGCTGAGACAGAACCGAGACTGAGTTCGAGACTGCGACTGAGACTGCACTATTTGTTACTCGCCCCACCTAAAGAGCAAGTGTGGCACAAGGCCTTTTTTCAGGTGGGACCGGGCGCAGGGCCGTAGCACACACGCGCCCGGCATTTCCCAAAAATGCCTACGGCCTCGTCGGCATTCCCCTAATTAGGGGCGCCACAGGCGCCGGGCGATTAACCCAACCCTCCCGAAGGAGGTAAAAGCCTGGGGAGAAGGCCCCCTGAGGCCGAAGGAAATTATCCAGCTGCCGAGACACACTCGGCCAGATCCGCCCCGTAGCCAACACGGCCGGCCGAAGTGCTACCCAACAACTGGAGAAGCGCAGTGTTATTACAGCCGCCGCTCTTGTTGGGTGTAAGACTGCGGTATTTGTTGCGCGCCCCACCTAACGGGCAAGTGTGGCACAAGGACTTTTTTTTGGTGGATCCGGGCGCAGGACTGTTGCCCACACGTGCCCGGCATTTGCCAAAAGTGCCTACGGCCCCGTCGGCGTTCCCCTTATTAGGGGCGCCTCGGGCGCCGGGCGATGAACCCAACCTCCCCGAAGGGAGTAAAAGCCTGGGGGAAGGCCCCCCGAGGCCGAACGAAATTATCCAGCTGCCAAAACACACTCGGCCAGATCCGCGCCGCAGCCAGTACGGCCGGCCGAAGTGCTACCCGACAACTGGAGAAGCGCAGTGTTATTACAGCTGCCGCACCTGCTGCGACTGAGACTGCGGTATTTGATGCACGCCCCACCCAACGGGCATGTATGGCACAAAGCCTTTTTTTGGGTGGGACCGGGCGCAGGGCCGTAGCCCACACGCGCCCGGCATTTCCCAAAAATGCCCTCGGCCCCGTCGGCATTCCCCTTATTAGGGGCGCCTCAGGCGCCGGGCAATGAACCCAACCCCCTCGAAAGGGGTAAAAGCCTGGGGGGAAGGCCCCCTGAGGCCGAACGAAATTATCCAGCTGCCAAGACACACTCGGCCAGATCCGCGCCGCAGCCAGCACGGCCGGCCGAAGTGCTACCCGACAACTGGAGAAGCGCAGTGTTATTACAGCTGCCGCACTTGCTGCGACTGAGACTGCGGTATTTGATGCACGCCCCACCTTGGGAAAGGTATGAACCCCCTTATTCTCCCTCCAGCTATGGGTAAATAGTAGGACGGACTAGGTTCTTCAGCCTTGGTGAGGCAACTAGTCTAGGAGAAGGAAAACTCAGAATTCAAACCTGTTAAACTCCGCTTAAAAATTGACCTTGTGTCATATCCTGCCCGAGCGGAGGGGTTGGTAAATAGTACCTTACGGGCATGTATGGCACAAGGCCTTTTTTTTGGGTGGGACCCCTCGACTGAGACTGCGACTGCGCAGAAGAGAGCTCAGTTGGTATATGTCACATGAGTACGAGTCCATCTAAAGGGGACATCCCAACAAATATATTCCTTATCTGTTTATTTTATTTATCAGTTTGGAAAGAATATAATGTCCGATGTTCTACATTAATGTTTTAAATAAGGCTTATTTATGTGTGGCCTCTTATTATTTAGAAATAATACTAGTAATTTTTTTATCTTTTGTTTTCAGATTATAAGAATATTGTTCGTAATCTTCAGTATTGTCCCAACTAAAGAATACATTAGATATGTTTTACTCTATGAGTTTCAACCGAAAAAGAGTCGTCCTCCATCACTTAAATTTCCATTTGCACACAGCTCAATTGATTAAAGATCTATTAGATGAGATTGGTTGAGAAACATAGATTCATTTTCCATATTCTCCTGACCTTAATCCTTTTTATCATCGCTTGATTTGGGAACTAGAAAATCATAAGGAGAGTCTTGGGCTGACATCAAGAGAAGAGGTTAAATTCGTGTTGATCTCATAATTTACAAGAAATGCTAAAGAATTTACTGGGGGTTATGTTAATGATAAAATATTTCTATAGGCATGAGTTTATTTTATTTGTTATATATGCTCTAATATTGGATATTAGATTGGTTTCAACATAAATTATTTTACGGTAACAGGAGTCCAATATTTTTGGATGAGCGCTATTTTACTTTACACTTTAAGCCCAATATTTCGAAGTCAGGGAGACCACATCAGATGCTCATAATGAAATTCTTAATATGGCGATATTCACAGACTTTATTTGAAAAGAATAATAGCGTTACGATCAAAGACACGCGACTTGATTATTTATCGTCGCAAGACTTGTTTCTTTTTGGATTGCAACTCATATCTTTCTGACTCGTTTACTGGCTTTCCAACAATGTAATCATCATTATCACCAAATTGTGCTGGTTGCACGGATCACTTTGACACTCTCTCTCTCTCTCTCTCTCCTCTCTCTCTCTCTCTCTCTCTCTCTTGTCCACTACTCTCAGGTCCTCGAGCCGACATCCAGCGTCCGCAGAAGTTGATGAATATGTCTTTACTAATTGGTCCACACTGGTGTGTCCATTTGTGAGAGCTCACAAAAGGACGTCCCGGCTTACATGCTATGCCTATCATGTCTTACTAGGATGGTTTTTATGATGGGAGCCAAGTGGCCGTACAGCTGCTGTTTAGTTGGTAGCTGCTTCTACGATTTTTTCAAAACTATATGCAGCATCGTTGTGTTATTCTTATTTAGCTTTTCTCCAGCTTAGGAGAAATCCCGTTTTATCTTATCAGAGGTATCAGATTTCCAGATAGTAGTCCTTGTCCTTCCTATGCGTATACTAACAATGTGTTCCGTTGATGAGATATTGTTACCGAGGTATCTGAAATGGTCAACTAATCTTAGAGTTTTGTCATTTATTGTGGAAATAACACTATCTTGGTAAGAACGTATAAACTCTGTTTTATTTGAGTTCACGTAGAGACCAATACATTTTGCTGACAGTTCCAGACTATGTAGCAGACATTCGGCTTAAGCAGGTGCATTTGTGAGAAGCGTGAGATCAATCTGTGTAATCAGCATCCATGATTGTTTCTGTTGGATATCATCTTTTTGTGTGTGTGTGTGTGTGTGTGTGTGTGAGAGAGAGAGAGAGAGAGAGAGAGAGAGAGAGAGAGAGAGAGAGAGAGAGGGAGAATGTAATATTAGTACTTTTCCTGCTCCGATAGCAGCACTGAATTTTCATTGTAATTTAGTTGCTGTTCATCATCCCCGCAGGAAATTTGAATGAGTTTTCCCGGCACTGACGTGAAATCGAGCCTATCACTATCACATAGCCCTTCACCAAAAATAAAATAGCTTTATACTGTTTTTTTGATTTCCACACCGAGATCAAATGTTATTAAATGTTTACTTCCAGGGATCCTTCCTTTGCTCCCATTCCCAGGTAGCACCTGCTTTCTTCTTCTAAAACGAGGGAGAGCTGGATTTATTGCATGGTGTCTAAGGCAATGAACTGGAATGCCAACGGAAAGCAGATTTTCCCCGTCTCAAGGGAGGTTCGCTTCTCATGGAGCAACCAACATTAAATTGACTTGTGTCACATTTTGGCCTCCTGAAGAGCCGAATAAACAGCTGGAACAGCTTTTTATGTCTGCACTCGGAGACCGAAATTTTCATCGGTATTATGTTCGATTTATTGGGATCTTTCATAGATTGATTGATTTTATTGGTATGTCAACTCCTCTGGGCTTATTTTACTCCTAGACGTTGGAGAATTAGGTACATTGTACTTTTATATTTACTCTTCTGTGTAGTTTCTTGAATTTTTTTTTTTGCACACAGTTATATTATGTAAAGCAGCTTTATCTACAAATAATTTGTAAACAGATCTATTTGACCAGTAGAGGGGACCCCAACAGGTCTTACAATTCTGGGCCAGGGCGAACCCGAGAACCATGGTAATGAAAGGATACTTTACATTTCCCAGATCTCTAAACCTAGAGTCGAACCACCAGATTCATTTTAATATTATAACCCAGACTCCTATTGTTTTGCTTTATTTTTTTTTGCCGGGGGGGGGTACAGTCGGCAAATTCTGAGACTCAGGATAGGGATGAACAGTTGAGATCATCGGGAGCTCTGGTACAGACTATGGCTACGAGACTAAAGTAAATAAACTACACTAAGAACATTCTACTTTATTTGTTAGAATTTGAATTAATTACTACGGTTTTCTATCATTTATTATGGTAGCTGAAAAGACCCAACTAACAAAGGTATAAGAGTATGTCGTCAAAAACTGGTGGAAGAGTACAGAAACGAAGAATTATCCAGTTATTTATTCTTATCTACTCGTGTGACCTACATTAATGAGATTCATCAGTGCATTCCAGTATCAAAACGGTAAATAAATTAAGGGTATCAATTAGCCCCACGAATCATGTAAACAACACCAAGGCCAACATTTGATATATATAATTTCACTGGTCCGAGGTAAAATATTTTAGAATGATCGTATAAGCTAATTAAGCGAAAATGAGCTGCGTAATAAGAATAAGTATAGAGTTGCTTAAAAATCTGTTTTTTATGAAGATGACAGCCTTGCCATTAGCTGTAAGGTCCTGATGATGTTGTCGTGTAATTTAATTTCATCCAAAGTAACTGATAACATTTTTTCTTGTTTAGCTTTCTTTTTTTTTTTTTATCTTACCTGGTTTGTTTTTGTTTTTTTTTTGTTCTTTTTTTAGGATGAATAAAAGCCTTTCCTGACTAACCCTTGGAATATGAATCTAATAGAAGAAATGTTCGCGTTACAGAAACATTATACTCCATTTGTTTATTTCTTTTGTCTTTTATACTTTAGAATAGGAACTGGAACAGGGTTTTAAATTATCACTGGTATTGTAGACCGTATTAATTCTTTTAAAAAAAATGAGCCTTCTAATTTACAAAGCCTTATAGAATTGCAAACTTGTTAAATTAGTGTCAACCTAATTCGCCATCTTTGTTATTATTACACATCCTACTTTTCTACTTGAGCTTTTCATTAAAGTTAAAATTAAAAAGTAAACGACAAAAGGCTTAATAAAATAACTGCGATAAAGCCAAAATTCTATTTTTTTATATAATGAAACGGAGTTCGTCGATTTAGTTCGGTTGTAGGCTTTCTAAAGTTAAGTGATGGGGAAATATCAGACATTTACAATAAAATTAATTTTATTTTGGCTGAACACTGATTAACTTTATATTTGGATGAATGCACAGTCTGAACAAATTGAAGTTTACCACAGTGTCTTGCAAGCCAGTATTTTCTTCAATTTATACTGTTTTTTTTCTACTTGTTGTTGTCTGTTTCTTCGATAAAAAGATTTTTATACAATTTAATTATTTTTAGATAACTTTATAATGCGTTGAAATGTTTTAATTTTTGTTTGGATGTCTTTTAAGTATTTAAATAAAAATATAACGATTAAAATTAGAAAGTCGTCTGCACTCAGACAATGTTCACTTTGTGTGTTAATAGCGACACATGTACTTCCTCTGTCGATGGTCCATCCTGTTAATGGGGCTTAGAATAGGCTGACTGTATCGTCAACTGGGGGATTAGATCCACTCCCACATGAAAAGGGATGTTCTAGGGGTGATACTAAACGGCATCAAATGATAAGGCTGCACTTCTTGAGATCTGCGGAGTGTTGACTACCACTTTATTGGTATTACTCTCATATCTACTCTTATCCGGAGTGCTACTATCTGTTTGGATCCTCTCTATGGGTCGAACAGATTAGTTTGAAAAATTATTGATATTAGATTGGAATACTTGAAATCATACAGTTAGCTCAGTCGGCTGAGGTTATAGAATACACCAACTCCCTCGATGCAACCCCCCCACAACGATATAACACTAAACAATCTGATGGGGAGGCTCGAGTAATGCTGGAGTTGGGGAAATAAGGGGTCTATTTATCGATCAAATAAAAGTGTTTGACATTTAAATTGAGTGCAAGCAAATGAATTATGTTAATTTGAATTTGAGAATTAATTTTTTATTTATTGCGGACTTTTTGTCCTCATCTTAGTAGTTTTTTGTGTGTTGTTTCTTCTTCTTCACTATGTTTCGGCCAAATTTCACCTCTGGCCTTCTTCAGGTCATTTAACCGTGACCTCGGATAGGAATGCTAAGTCTTGTATCCGTGTCCCCAGTAATTACTGCCTTCCATAGTTGTTGTCTACTGGGGACACGGATACATGACTCAGCATTCCTATCCGAGGTCGCGGTTAAATGACCTGAAGAAGGCCAGAGGTGAAATTTGGCCAAAACGTAGTGAAGAAGAAGAAACAACGCACAAAAAACTACTAAGATGAGGACAAAAAGTCCACAATAAATAAAAAAATAATTCTCAGATTAAGAAGCCTAATCTCAAAATGATTCCAATTAAAGACAATTAATTTGAATTGTTTGATCATTTAACCGTGTGTAAACAAATGATTGATGCTAATAGAATTGATAGTGATACGTAGTAATAGTTGAAACCATTTGTGTACAAAAACATTGAGCTCAGGCTCGTTTAAAAATATCATCAAGAAAATGTGTTTACAAATCATATATCTAATATATATGTATAAACAGGATTTGGCATTAGATAACCAACAATGGTTGATATGCCACAAAACCAAACCAACCCAAACCAAACCTTGAAACTATAAGTATAAATTTCTTGTTTTAATTATAGTAACTGGAACCTATAATTGTTTACTAAGGATTATCATAAGTTACTTGACAACATATAACATTGTGCAAGCGAATTATTATTATTAGATATAAAAAAAAGCACTTTAAACCATATAATTATGAATATTAAATTGAAATACTTGAAACCATACAATTGTGGACAAATTGACTGTATTCGATAAGAATACTATAATAGCAACCAGAATTATCTCCCAACAGAAAATAATAAAATATTACGTCACCACAATATTCCACAGCCTAGCCAATCAAAATATTTAGAATCAAACTGCTACTTATGTACGTTCCACATGCAAAATTTAAAATATCATAAATAAAATAAAATAAAATACCTTGTTGAAAGGTAACGATACATCTTCTCTTTCCTATTTTGGCTTAATTTCATCCCATTATTCAAACATTCATAATTTATTTTTTACTTTAAAATACACACAGACATCTTTCTCTAGATTGGCTCGGACTTTTGTGAGAAGATATTTTCTGGTTGGCAGACATAATAAACTTTTGATTCATTCTTGTGTATTTTTATTAAAATACATAAAACATTGTTTAAATGTCGGGATCTTTATTGCACTCATTCTTATTTATTCTGTAACCCTATCAATCATGCATATTTCGTTTACATACAAAAAAATTGGTAAACAAAACTATGAAGGGATATTCCACACGCTTCAGAGCTCCAGAACTGGAGCCTCGCCATCAAATGCAGTTAAGTGTCATACCTAAGACACGCCTTTTTTTGAAGGGGGACATCTTACCTTTCTACAGAGTTTACAGTTTGCGTATTCTAAGACATGCTGACGAGACTACTATTTATAAATCTTAAGTGTGTACTTCTATTTTAGAACATTTTTCGCTTATATAGGGGAATCTCCGTGGTGCAGTGGCTTACGGGTTGCACTGAGATATCGTAATGAGCAAGGTTGAACTATTAAGTTTATTTTCAGACTAATACGCTCGACAAAGAATATATGGAGGCAATTGTAGTGTAACGGATACTGTGATAGAAAAGGAACAGGGCGACACGAGTTCAAATCATCAATGAAACTGTGTGCATTTCACACAGGGCAAATGCCTTGTAAAAGGTATGAATCTAGAATGTTCTCCCTCTAGTTAGAAGGGCAGAATAGGCTCGTCAACCTAGGTATGACAACCAATCTAAATTCAATCCTGATAAATTCCACTAAAAATTGACCTCATGTTTCACCCTGCTCATGTGAAGGAGTAGATGAATATATAAATACCCTTGCGAAAAGTATAAACTTCCTTATCCGTCAAGTTATTGCTTACATAGAACCATTACGATTGTTCTACCAGAGGATTTTTGCATTATATAACCCATAAAGGTTTCTATGCTATTAAATAAAGAAACTAAACCAAACCTTATATCTGATTCACCTATGTTGGCCATTCGTGAAAAAATTCCCAACTCTAAATCGAGACCATTTTCCTGTGGAAATTCGATTTTTAGTTCGTATGTACTGAAAGCCCACAGCATCGGTCAAAAGTTGAGATGTTCCAAGGATTCTTTCGTTGAATATAGATTTAATCGAATTTACTTACAGGATAACTCCTGTAAAAAGTATAAGAACAAAATCAATGGACAGAACCTCTGGCAAGGATTTCAAATACTCTATCACTTCCTGTGTTAGGTCAAAATCTTTTTGATGCCATGTCATATCTTTGGCACTGTCTTCTCGCCATCCTGCTTCTGTAATAGCAACGAAGCGTAATCTGCCTTTTCATAATGTCCAGTCACTGACCTACTTCTGCCATTCAGGATTTGACCATTTATTTCTGAAGACGAACGTGCTAAATCGTGGTGTCCCTTTGGAATAAGTGAAAAGAAACTAAAAGATTTTCTTGTCGCTTGTGTACACTAGGATAATAAGCAGAACAGCCAAACAACATGAGTCTATATAAAGCTTTGTTAAGTAAATAAAGACATGGGCACGTCCTGCTCAAAAATGTTTTAGATTCTTTTTAGATTCACGGAATTTTTATAATTATAAACTTTGCTATTCATTCTCATTTAAATTTGGTTAATTTAATTTTTAGATAAGGATTGTCTGGTGCTGATTTTATAATTCTACTCCTTTCCAAATTTTCCCACCGCTGAAGTTTGAGAGACAGCAAGTTTCGTCAGATCTACGGGAATCAGCTAAGTATGCTAACTGATTTTGACAGGATTGCGGTTTGGTTGATCTCCTTTCTTCTTAAGATCATCATCTCTTTTCAAGGTTTTTTGGAACTGTTTCAGGGGCTCCATCTACGAGTGCTGCCTCTGGCATCTTCATCTTCCTCAACTTTTTCTTAGCTCTCTAGCATGGTCCATGTATTTTTTCCAGTATTTCTTTGTATTATTATTATTATCATTATTATTCTCTTTTGAGAGTTTCACACCAGTGTAAGCTGATTTTTTTTCTTGAATCTGAGCGACAGCATATCTCCTTAAGTCTCCAAGACACATCTCTGTATTCTGGCCGATCTCAACCATGGTGTAATTTGGATGGTCTCCACTCGACCTCTTATTTCTTGGTCCTCTAGTCCTTGTACCAATCCTTTTGTGACTGCACTAAGCGCACCAGTTACAATGGTAACATTGTTACTTTCATCTTCCATAGCAAGGGCCAGATACTTTCTTTCGGTTTTACCCAATGGTCAGTCGGAATGACCAGTCAGAATGACCAAGTCCACTATTCGACAGGTTCTTTTTTTTTTTTTTTTTTGATTATCACTAGGTCTGGTCATCTGGCTGTGATTAGGTGGTACGTTTGTATATCAAAATCCCAGAGAATTTTATGCGTCTCATTTTCTAGTACGGATTCTGGGTTGTTCATATACCGTTTGTTCGTATGGACAAATTTTAACTTCTTGCACAATTCCCAACGATCACTTTCCCATTCAGTTGTGTCTATAATTATACTCTTTTTACGCTAATTTACTGCATTCGCATTATTGATGATTTCATTTTTATCACCACATAATCTAGATCTGTTATTTTGTGGCGTTTTGTCTATTCTTGTTTTGACATAGTTCTTATGGCGTTGTTTTGTGCTACTGTCAGAATAGATTCACCGTTGTAAGAAACGAACACCGTGACCCGAGTTCAAATCCTGGACGAAAGACGTTTGGGTTTGATATAGCGCAAATACCCGCTGGAAAGATATAAATCTTATTATTCTCCTTCCAGCTATGAGTGAATAGTATGGCAGACTGGCTTCTTAGCCCTAGTATGGTAACCTGAGAAGGAAAACTCTGAAACCAAATCTGTTAAACTCCGCTTTAAATTGACTTTTTGTCACATCTTACTCGTGCGGAGGAGTTGGTATATATATATATATATATATATATCAGAATGGAATTTGCTAGAAAGAAATATGCACTGGTGACGATCAAGAAAAGAAGACAGAAAAACAACAGAAGAGACTGAACTAGCCAATGAGCAAGCATCAAAAAACTTGGAGAAAATGAAAGCTTCATATACTTAGAAATATTGGAGGCCTATATTATCCTGCAAACCGATATGGAAAAAAAGAAGGAAGAACTTCTGAAGAACTAGATTGTTTTCTTGAAATCTAACTCTGCAAAAGATATCTCATCAAAGGAATAAAACTTAAATGTTTTTAGTAAAAGACAGGGTTACGTAAATGTAGCAGGTTGAATAATTCATAAAAAATACTGTTGATCTGTAACGTTTTTGTGTGAATATGGCAAGAAGATCTCGACTTTTTGTTAGAATATAACAGCAACGGTCAATCCAATAAAAAATGGTTGAAAAAAATTACATAGTGAGTAAAGGCGTGAAAAAGCTAGCTGTTAACTGAAAAATGAAAATCTTAACAACGTTTTTTTTTTAATTTTTTCTTTCTTTCATACTCATTTTACATTCTGTCGCTCATGGAATTTGCCTTTCGACAATAACATTGGATCAATGATAAGGAACTAACGAAAAATATCATATATTACAATTCACTTATTGTTTTTTCTTCTCTTCTTGCCTCGGCCGTTCTATAAAGGAAGTTGAATTATTCTTTCTGTCACTGTCCATCAAGTGCTACACGCTGTCTTAATCTTTCCACCTATACAAAATGGCTGAATGGTTGAGTCATCGTCGTGGCCTATCAGACGTACGAAAGATCATGTAACTGTCAATGAAGCTTATGTATTTTCATTATCACAAAGTACCTTATTCATATTCCTCTTTTTCTTTCTCTTAACCTAAAAACCTTATTTTCTTAATTCTCTACTCCCATTTATAACAGTAAAGCTTCTACGACTAGTGAAGCTCATTTATTGAACAGTTTTCATGAATGTGCATATTCGGCGCTAATACACTTTAGTGAATAGGCAATGAAATGGAAATTGCTGATAACGGTAATTGGTTATAGGTTATAGAAGCAGCTATAAAGATCATGGGATTAAAGGAGAATTGCGGACAACATCGTGTAAATAAAACAAGGACAGCGTTTTGTGGTTGGAAATTTACAATCCTAGAGTCAAGTAGTACACTAAAGAGTTAATAGACAAACGTTTATTCCTGTTCACTGTTGAGTTTCCCGTGTATGAGTAAACTTGATATCTGAATAAGTGTTCAATGAGAGGTAAGAGAAATGTAATTTAATATATATATATATATATATATATATATATATATATATATATATATATATATATATATATATATATAGGGAAGTAAATAATGGAGTGTAATTTGACAATATATAGAAAGAAATTGATAACAAGGTAATCCAAGTAGAAGGAGAGATTTATTGAGAAGCAAAGTCGACACTATAGCGTTTCGGTTCGAATGAACCATCATCAGGACCATGTGGGACGATATCAGCGATGTTAAATTGACGAGATATGTTTACAAGTGCAAAATACAAAAACCAAGGGAAAATTTGAATAACAAAAAAATTTTGGCCGTTTAATTAATAATTGATTTAACAAACGCTGATTCAGTAATTAAACATGTTCTTGTTATACAAAAACATTGGGATGATGATGTTTTATTAGAGCCGAAACGCTATAGTGTCGACTTTGTTTCTCAAAAGATCTATCCTTCTACTTGGATTACCTTGTTTCAATTTCTCTCTCTCTCTCTCTCTCTCTCTCTCTCTCTCTCTCTCTCTCTAAATATATGTATATATATATATGTGTATATACTAAGCTACAGTGAAACATAAAGAAAGGGAAAGAGCACTGAAACTAATTCATGATGATCGCTTGACTGATTTTAACAGCATGTCAACCCACCTAGATGCGATAGAATAAATACTTCTGGTTTGAAGTATTTAACATTTCTTTATGAAGGCTTTGCTTCACAATCGTACAAACGTCTAAAAATAGAAGTGATTCCCGTATCAATGATTGATTTTAACGGTATATCAAACCATCTAGGATTATTTTAGGCCATGGTGTTAGGGAATCACGTTCGTCGTATGATTAAATCTACATTTCTTATACAGCTGTTTCTTAAGATTTTTTTTTTTGCACTCGTTCCCATTAAATACTAAACATTTTTTAATCAGATCTACTTTGCCCGTACATGGGACACTAACAGGTACTACAACTTCGTATCAGAGTGTAGCTGAGAGTAATGGATACAGTCGTAGAGGAACTCCTAACTCTATAGATCTCCAAAATCGGAGACTCACCATCAGTTGCAGTTTAGTATCATACCCAGAACCCTTCTTTCTTTGGGGGGAACCAGTTATCAAGGGATACAACCATCGTGTTCTAAGTGTCGCCAACAGGGAGTAATTTATGTAAGTGATTAAATTCCACTGAGTCTAACCTAGTTAATTTCGCAATGGGCTATGAAGATTTCGGTGATTTGCGTATTCTATATTAATTTTGAAATATTCGTAAGTATTTACGCAACTTCTTCGCCAAGAACAGGATGCAATACAAGGTTGATTTAAGCTAAGTTCAGCTGGTCTCGAATTTAGAGCAGTCCTTCTTCTAGGTCGTTTGTCGTACCAAGGCTACAGAGCACAATCTTTCTTACTACATAAGCATACTTAAGAGGAATAGGGTCAATGTAAATCCCTTTTGCCTGCGGAATCCTCAAAGGAAATGCTGAAAGAGATAGGCAGTTTTTGTTCTAGAAACCACATAGTCATATGGACTCCCATAATAAAAAAAGGTATTGCACAATATATCATTCCGGTCGGATAGTTCTTAAATATGTAATTATCGAGGTCTTTGTACACTCAAAGATTTGATATTTTTTTAATTTTTTTCTTCTAGTTGAAGTATATATTTATCCAAATCCACAACCACTAACAAGATAAGACACAAGGTCAGTTTTTAAACGGAGTTCAGCTTGTTTTGAAATCTGATTTTTCATTCCCCTAGATCGGTTGCTTTACCAAGGCTAAAGATCCCAATTGCTGCCAACTATTTACCCATAGCTGAGAGAGAAGAGGGATGGATTAAAACCTTTCCCGAAAGCACAAGGACAAAGTAAAATATAAACATCCTCGATCAGAATTTGAACTTGCCCTGCTAAGTCCATTTTCTACGACAAGTATCAACAGAACTGTTGAAAGGGACTCCATAGCGTAGAGGCTTAACGTGCTCAACCGCAACAGTGTAATAAATGAGTTCGAACTTTTTTGCGCTATTACGTTCACTTTTGCATTAATACTCTTAGGAAAAGCATGAACAGCCTAATTCCTTCAAGCCGTGGGTAAAATAATATGAATACAGTCTTTCTACGTAGATGGCTTTGATTTTAATGACTCATAAAGGTTGACATACATTTAAACACAGAAACCAAACCAATATAAATGTTAAAACCAAATCTAATCAAGAAAACCAAATGTTTACACTCCGGGGTCTAATGATTAATTCAAATTACAAATAAATAAATAAACAGAATAAAATTGAAGAATTCTAATTGAGGCAATTTCCGGTATCAAATGTCCAAGCTATCGACGAAAAAAGTTCGTTTGGCACGCAGTCACCTTCACAATGTTACTTTTTACAAATCCTTCACTTTTATATATTTTCAAATCATCAGCTAACAATTATATCTTTTCAAGAAAACTAGAGAAAATACTATTCGTCAAATGTGTATACAATTAATTACCCCAGATTCTCTGGATGGCAAGTTTATAAGTGAGTATGGTGAAGGCAAGTTTGTAAGGGAATCTGATTGCAAGTTCGTAAGGCAGTTTGATGATAGCAAATTCGTAAGAGATTCTGGTGGCTAGTTCATAAAGGAGTCTGATGATAGCAAGTTCGTAAGGCAGTCTGATGATGGCAAGTTTGTTAGGGAGTCTGCCTATGATCAATTAAATAATAAAAAAAATTACTATGGAATCTGAGAAAAATTTCGATGCCGAATGGATATGAACTTGAAATTTTTCACTGTAATCCCTTTTCAATATTAATTCCAAATAGCTGACAAGGATTAATCAGATTGATAAGAAAATCATGAATTAAAATTTGTGATGCAGAACTTACATTCAGTAAAGACAAGATATCTGGTGAGTGCAACTAATTTGTACCATCAAATTACAAATTGAAATATTTTCTCAGACGCTTTAAACCTCTGTTCTATATTCAATATGTTTGTGAGTGAAGGGTAACAATCTAAAATATTGATAGATCAGGGATTTGCACATTATTAATGGAATGAAATCAATAAATTAATTAGTTGGCATTTTTTAAAGTTTAAGTCGCTGTTTAATTCGTTAATGAGTTTAATGATTATCAGTATGTGAAATGAAAAGATAATGCAAAATATATACAAATAAATCAATGTCATATAAATATTTCAGCGAGGCTCACGTAAATAGCTAGCTTGCTAGATAGATAGATAAGATAGATAGCACCAAGGTTTATATGACATTAAACAAAGAAACCAAACCAAACCAGATAGATGGATAGATTCCGAAAATAAGACGATTTCGAAGGAAATAATTCTTCACTAATCTTGATGCCTTCATTTAGATGATGAACATCGTAAGGTTTTCTAGCTCTTCATATTTTAACGAATCTACCATCAATTCTCATTGAAGATGTCTGTTTTCATTGTTTGCTTTCATAATCACACAGGCATAAAAAAAAAAACACATAGTTTTAAAAAATTTACTTACTGTAAAAATAAAACCGAAACAAAAAACTAATGTCCTCTTCTGTTTAAGTCACGAAATACCATTTATTTATAACTGATAACTTCCGGAAAAAACAAAATTAATCTTTTCCTAAATTTTGAAATTTGCACTAATGTCTAAAAAAGTTATGTCAGATAACGGATATTCAAATCCGTATTTTCCATTTATTTTTTTTATTTTTGATTTAATTATTTCATCTTATTAATATCAAATCCTTTCTATTCATTCCTGAGTTTTTCATTATCGAATGCAATTTATTCTTCAATAAAATAGGTATTGTACTAAAGATTAAAGTGCTATATCTGTTTCATTGTATATTTTAATATAGACCAAAATCCAAGTTAGATAGGAATACTTGATATTAAATACCAGTGTGAAAAAAAAAATCTTATGAAACAACTACACAAAAATGTAAATATAAATGTACCATGAACGCGATTCATTTATGTGCACAAAATAACCGTAACAGGTTGATATGCTGTTAGAATCAATACATTATTCTGTCACGTTCTCTCTCTCTCTCTCTCTCTATATATATATATATATATATATATATATATATATATATGTATATATAGATATAGATATATATATAGTGTTTCTGAAAAATTAAGACCATTGTGTAATCTTATAAGTAGACCAATTATCGTTCAAATCATCTCAAATTTTACCAGGATGTGTTGGAACAACGCAAAAATCAATGTTTAATTTTTTTTATCTAGAGAAAGGCTTTTTTGCCTGAAGGGAAAAGGAGTTTAAACTTTAAACATAAAAGTTTCAGTTATTTCTACACATGGTATTAAAATTACAGTTCATTTGAACGAAAACTGATCAAGTTATTAAATAACGAAATCATATCAATATTTCTAAAACATCCTCTACATCTCGAATGATTTGAAATTTTGGAAACACCCTATATATATATATATATATATATATATATATATATATATATATATATATATATATATATTAAGATTTAGTTTAAATATAGTAGATCTGTGCCGGATAGATGAAACTTGTTGCTGCTAATTTTCACAATATTAATCAGGGATGATAGCGAAATACTCCAACAAATAAAATAAAAATAAAAGATAAATTTTTCAAACCAACAAAAATAGTTTACTTTTAAGTATATATATATATATATATATATATATATATATATATATATATAACTTAATAGCGAGCGTAGATGAATTTACAAACCACACTGGTAACAGTTGCATATTTAAAGAAGCTCTACTCGGAATGATCCACAAATTACTCCATCTTCCCTAATCACAGCATGCACCATATAAAAAGACAACATTGATGTCTCAAAACACTTGGTCTGATGAACGCATAGTCGAGAAACCAACCATTCCATAGCACCGGTGTTAACTTAAATATATATACTCAATCGTTAACATTGAGCACTCTATTTATAATCACGGCAAACTATATTATCAACATATTTAATAATTCATTTTGTAGATGTACATATATATATATATATATATATATATTTCTTTATACTCACGAACAAAATGACTACAACTGCGTTGAAGAGTAAAATTAGATAATCATGAAGAGGATTAATGTATGGCTCTTCCATCAATTCCAACGTACTACCAGCAGCAACTGCCTGCTTCCAGATGCTCGAAGAACACTGGTTTTATCAACCTATTACTACCCATATAAATAAAGGCAGTTTTTTACTTACCGCAACTGATCATTTCAGGACAAGATCAACTACAACATGGTCCAACACAACGAGAAAGATGACCTTACCATTCAACTAGGTTGATGCAGCGAAAACCCAGAGTGACAGACCGATCCTCGAGCGAACGACATAGCTCGGACTACCGACAACTTCACTAGCAGAGTAGCGACGCCCGACAACTCGGGTCCTATTACGCAGCGTACGAACTGCTTGCTTTACAAACCTAGTCCACAAGCAAATGACTCCGTTTAGGAAGACTTCATCAGTTTGCTCGAAGCTTACCTTGACCAAACGCTGGTTAACTGTCGAATCAACTATATGACATTGACTGACCGGCCGTCTGCAGGATTCCTGGCCATATAGTTTCACCAACGAACAGTTCAAGAATCACCTAGACTCATTGTCGTCAAAAACTATTTGAGAGTCAAATCTATACTTTCGACGTAAACTGGAATTTCACGCTAATTTGTTTTTTTTTTTTGTTTGTTTGTTGTTGTTTTTTTTTTTTGTATTTATTACCAAATAAAAGTTGGCTTTAAACTTACTCACTTTAAACTTAGTCTTTTTTTTTTTTTGCCTATCCTGAGTCACTTTCTAAAAGTTTATGAGATCGACATTTCCATTGTCTCCATGACAAAGACGATTACAGATTTTTTTTTCATTTTACTTCCTAAACATAGTTTGACAGCACCTGAAAATACAGTTCACTATCACAGTAAGGCATTATTACTTACTCTATCTGGAAATGTAACATTATTACCTCTTGAAGAAAAACTTTACCTGACATTACTACCTGAACAACCCTCATGTGTGCATGTTGGTAATCACACACAGGAAAGGCACACCAAAATTAATGCCTCGTACATATTTTTCAAAAGTTCAAGATACACAAAAAGCATAATAACGTTGGATAGAGAAAGTTTTCAGCGGCAAAATACTAATTTTTTTGCATAGACGACATCACTGGTTATGCATTTTTACACAAGACTAATAAGAGCCAGTCCCCGACTGATGTTGGTTTAATATATATATATATATATATATATATATATAGCAACGTCTCCAAACAAGCAGTGTGTGACAAAAGAACAATTTTTAACAGGTTTGAATTCAAAGTTTTCCTTCTCGTAGACCGTTAATTTTACCAAAGTTAAAGAGCCCAGCTTGCCCAACTATTTATCAATCACTTCCAGCAGGTTTTCTACACCCTACGTCCGCACAAAGCTGTTGTAGATAAATACAAGTTGGTCGTTCAACATTTGCACGTCCGTGTGAAGGGGTCCATAGGAGAACGTCGCTGATGAGTTCGTCCTTACTTCACCAACAGTGTCCCGCATATCTTGTCTGTTTTATTTTTTCTTGTAATACTCGTTTTAAAAAAATTCAAAACATTTGCACTGAAGAAGACTTTTTCGCTTGCATACTAAACATATTTGCTATTATTATTTTATTTTTATTATCAAAATAACTTTAAGAAGAAAAAACTTGTATGTTAGCAAAATATCCAAGTCCAAACACGTGTCGGCAAAGAAAATAAATTTTCATCCACACCATATATATTCTTTCAGCCTTTATTTTTTCAACATATCAACACAGTTTTTTAAATCAGTTTTTTCCTTCTTTTAAACCGGTCACTCTACCAAAGTTTGAGAGCCCAGTCTACCCACTTATTTTACCCATAGCTGAGTATATATATAGTTATATATATATATATATATATATATATATATAAGTCATCGAGTGTATAACTACCTCAATCTTTATTTATCTCAACTTGTTCATATCTCTTTTTCTGTCCCACTTTTCGCATCTATTAAGTCTTTTCATATATATCAGTCTCACAATCTATCCTTGAGCTTATATAATATAAGCAAGTCCTTTACTTTTAAATTCCAGTATATTTACATTTTGATGACCTTATCAATAGAGGCCATATACTTTTAAAATAGGTTCTGACCTCTCGATTTCTATTTAGCAACTTTAACCTCTGAACCATCATTATGGATATTTGATTATAATAATGGAATCGTGGGCTTAAATGAAAAGTGGCATTATTCTGGTCTGGTGTCATTTTTCTTCTACAAGAATTACTGGTTTATTTGATTAAGTTCGGCACACGGTCACAATCCAAGAGTAAGAAGGATTAACTTTGCCATTGGCTTTTTAGTTTATGATGCAATTTAGAGTTTTTATCATCGCGAATTTGTCTTATTCAAATTTAGTATCTACTACTTTGCTGCTACGTCTCATTCAAAAGTGCACCATCTCGGCAACATATATATATATATATATATATATATATATATATATATATATATATATATATATATATATATATAAGGCCCTAAAAACTCCGGATTGTATTAGTTGGGGAAATTGAATATCGTAACTTTCCACGAACATAACTAGCTATTTTGAATAAAAGATCAGAAATAAACAAATGAACGCACCAGAATAATTATTTACTTAGCCGATTGGCTCACGATTAAGGTGAAAGGCGAAAGATAAATCAAATCTTGAAATAAAGAAATAAAGAAGAAAAGAAATTTGGGAACATTTGCACATTTATTTTAGTCGATTGTGACTGTCACTAGAGCCCTTGAGAAGGGTGGAGCGAGTGATGTTTACAGTCGGAAGTTATAAGTTTTCCAGTCCTTCGTACAATATTTTGTACCTGGTGGTCGACTTGGGTCATGAAACTGGCAGTAATGCTAAACGTTTGTGACATTTTTAAGTTTCAAATAATCGTTTTTAACCGTTTATATATATATATATATACATATATATATATATATATATATATATATATATATATATATATATATATGCAAGGGTGAAACAATGTCTATGGCCGAACACAGTAAATGTTGCTAAATATTGATTAAAATTTTCCCAATACGTCTTTTAATCAATGTTGTCTATAGAGATGCCTTGATTAGATTAATAAGGAGGGATTTCATGTTGAAAAATAAATGCTTTCTTAATTACTTGTTTGGTCAGGTTTAATTTCTTTGTTTTATGGCATATTCATCTTCGTGGTTTATTTAATGCCAAATCCATCCATGCCGAAGAACAATATTGTGACTATTTTAACGATAACTGAGGCTACAAGGAGGTTTATGCATTTCCCAAGTGTTTTAATCCGAAAGTGAACTGGATTTCGAACTCCCTACTAAGATATTGCAGTCCAAAACCTTAGCCACAACATCACGGGAACTCACCCATTCTTATTTTTTAGGTTTATATCCTATTAATAATAATATACCTGCGTAAAAGTAATTGTATGAATTATTGGAATGAAGACCGCTAGACTGTCCTTGTATGCTAAATTTATTGCTTGAAAGTCGTTGATGTGAAACACGTTTTTGATTAACAAAATCTAATATTTTCCAACAATATCACTCATATCAATTTCCGTCAATAAATTGTTCTTTGATTATTTTTGGTCTTTTTTCTTTTCGAAATTATCTTACTCTGTATGTATACAAATATATATATATATATATATATATATATATATATATATATATATATATATATATATGTTTATGAAATATATATATATATATATATATATATATTTCTTTATGAAATATATAGATATAGATATAGATATTGATTATGAAAGGTGCTGCGCATGCAAAATTCTGTGTTTCACGAAAGAAAAAATAGTTTAAAAAAATACTGCAGCTTCAATTTTTTTTAAATTGACACTAAATCGCCTAATCCTCACCATTGCAAATCTACCTAATTCTAAATTTATGAATAAAAAGATTTAAGTTTCTGTTTCGGCAATGTCCGATCAGATCGTTGTTGATTACAAAGTTATTGATTTCGAAAACAAACTTTCTGCAAAACATTTTAAGAATTTAATAAGTTTTACCCGCAAGTCTCAGATTACTTAGGCTACTTGCTGCTTTTAAGAGGTCACCTACCTTAATTCGAAATACGCAAATCACGGCCCCAATGCAAAACGGTGCTTTAAAGTGTGACTTGATCATTAGTTATTTCCTGAGTTTTTTTTTAGGAACACCTAAGTAGCCACCAATCTAAGTTCTGACTTAGAACATCGCTGCTGAACGCCGTTGATGCAGCATGAACTAATGCTTTAAATCTTACTTGATCAAAAGTCATCGAGCAAAAAGCTCTAGATGGAGAATTGCTTTAACTTTGTTTTGTCTTTCTGTGAAATAAGCAAATTTAAAGCTTAATTACATAATCATTATTATTAGGAGTAATTTTAATAAATGTCACATATATTAGGGTTAATCTAAAGAATTTTCGTTTTGATGAACCTGGATCCCAGGGGAACCTCGTAAGAGATCTTTTTTGCAGCTTATGAAGTTGCATCGACATCATAATTATCCAATTGTTATATATATATATATATATATATACTATATATAGGGGTTGAGAAATAGATACGTTGGAATGGTTTCCCCAAGTTCTCACTAACTATTCTTCTGAAACCATCAACCCACGCCAGTTTTCTATTTGAACCATTTAATTGGTCTATATCTTAATTTGGTATATATATATATATATATATATATATATATATAATATATCCAAAATATTATGGCAAAGTGTTGATTACAATCTATCTATCTATCTATCTATCACATACTGTCCCAACTTGTCTATTTGTCCATCTGTCTATCTTTCTGCCTAATTCTAAGATATTAAAACAATTAAAGTCTTAAGATTCCTCTATTTTTATTAAGAAAAGAATAAGGAAAAGGTCTTTTATGAAAGATGCAAATCCCTTCTATTTTCTCGATATTTTTTATATATAAAATAATATTGCTGTCTCACTTATCCTATCTAATGCTTGTCTAAGAATTTTTGCATAACATTTAAATTTTAACATTGAAGCCCAGTGTACTTGAAACTCTGCAACAAATTCTATCATTGCCTTTAACATTTCAGCGAAATGGCAAAAGAATAAATTAATTCCACAAGCAAATCACAAACTGAATTCTAAAGACACTTTTTTTTTCGGCGGATGCAGAAATCAATTTTTTCCTTCATCTTTCTTTTTATCGGAATATCTTCTTTCTTCAATTGCACACACACACACACACACACACACACACACACACACAGAAGCACGCACATACACATATATCTATATATTTGTTTTGGGAATAAAACGTTTCGAAAATGCTTTATTCTCATTTGTTACGGGGAAAAATAAAGATATCAATAAAGCAATATATTACGAAAAAAAAGCATGTACATATAAAAACCTATATTTAAGACGCAAATATTTTCTTTCTTTCTTTATCTATTTATTTATCTTTTACTTCCGTTATGGAAGGACACTTAATTGGCCGAGAAGAATTTTTCGAGTGCGCATACGTGTTCTCAAAAACTATGAAGAAAAAAAGAAAAATCTCTAGTCCCAAAGATTATCGCGTTTTCAAATGTACTGGGGCATATTTGATAGACTATTCAGCAATATAACCCATATATTTACGTCCTTATATATTCTCTCACAGTATTCATGAAGAAACTATAGGTAATTGTTTACATTTTATAGCAAATGAACCTTCTCTTTCCTGACTGATTTTATATCTCTCAAAGGAATTTTTGAATGAAAATATTTGCTTCTTTGAAAAGGAAAGAGAAATTTCCTATTACTTTGAAACAGAACAGAGATTTGTATGCGTTGGCTGATAGTGTCCAGTAATCTGCGAGAATGTCTTTTTTTCTTTTAAACGAGATTCTTCTTTTTGATGATAAACATTAAACTGATATAGCAAATAATGTAATGCTATGTAGTTCTGTTACAATAGTTACTCCCTAAAATCAAACCTCGCTATGATTCACAGACTCTTCAGAGCGGGCAAAAATAGAATGACCTGACTGTCGGACGTAGTAATGTGCAATCAGATGGCTAGGAATTGGGCCTTTGTTAGCCAATCAGAAGGCACTCAACATTTCACAATGAGAAGTTCACATTCATGCAGTATCCACGTGACTTTGCCAAACTGTAATCCCTTCGTGCGCCTCAAAGGTCAAGGAAAATAACACTCAAAACATATCCTTTTGGGACCATGCCAGATTACCTCACATACACACCAAAGGATTAGCCCAAAACAAATTATCCATAAAGTTAAGGAGAACTCCACACCATCGAATGGACATACAGCAACTTAACATTTAATTAGCCTTCTGAGCAAACATAAGGAAAAGGACTCTTGTATATTATATAAATTCTTATTTGTTGATTCTATTCTTTTTTCTTTTACCGTTTCTCCTCCTCCTACAATATAGCATTAATATGACATCATGGTTAGCGAGTTGGTCGCCCCACCTCTCTCTCTCTCTCTCTCTCTCTCTCTCTCTCTCTCTCTCTCTCTCTCTCTCCAAGCGAATATAACAAAAGCAACCTTATTACCACACAGAACTAAGCACAAAACGACGAGGGTAATTCTAGAAAACATGCTCATAAAAATCAATATTCGATTAGGTGATAAGGTAATTGAACCATCATCATTCATCATATCGCGCTGGTAGCACGGATATCCCCGACCCTCTCTCGCCACTCCTTCCTATCGTTCATCGCCCTAGGTAGGTCTTCAGGACAACATCCCGTATCCTCACATAGCTGCTGAATGTACGTTCGTGCTGGTCGTCCTGCTTTTGCGCGGCCATGTGTGGGGATCCATAAGAGTACATCTCTTATGAGTTCATCTCTGCTTCTCCAGCAGTGTCCTGCATGTCTGGTTCGTCTAACTTGAATAGTTTTCGTGATAGGGGGCAGGTAGCCGTACAGTTGGTGTCTTGTGGGGTGTTGCTGCCAGGACTTGTTCAGGATTGCACACAGCATTCTTGTGTAATTGCCATCTAGTTTCTTCTCCAGCCGTCTTTTTAGCGTCCATGTTGTGCAGCCATATAGCAGTATCGATGTGACCGCTGCCTGGAAGAAACTGCGTTTCATTTTATCGGCCAGGTCTGACTTCCATATAATCGATAGCCTATTGATAGCTGTCCATGCTTTCGTTAACCTCGTTTCGATGTCCTTTTCGGTTGATTCGACGCTGCTTCCAAGGTAAGTGAATTTGTCTACCAGTTTAAGAGGGGTTCCTTCTAGAGTGGAGATGTCCCCCGTTTGGTTATAGCACATATATTCCGTTTTGTGTGCATTAACATAGAGGCCTATGCTTGCTGCTGCTCGTTCCAAACTATGCAGAAGTGTTTCGGCTTGGTCAGGTGTATTTGCCAGTATCGCTATGTCATCGGCGTAGTCGGCGTCGGTAATTGTTGTTGCGGGGTACCTTCTGCTTCTTTTCTTCGTCAGTTCGAAGCTATTCTCTTTGATTTTGTCAATCGATGTTCTAAGTACGTAGTCTAGACAAATGATAAAGAGGTACGGGGCCAGCGTGTCCCCTTGTAGTACTCCTGCTACAATGTCAAAGTATTCTGTGTCTCCATCCGGTGATCGTACTTTTACTTTAGTGTTTCTATAGAGAATCGTTATTGCCGCTACGGTTTCTTTAGGTATGCCGTACGCTAGTAGGATTTGTTCCATCTTTCCTCTGTGAATGGAATCGAAAGCCTTGGTAAAGTCGACAAATATTAATGTCGCTTGTAGGTTCTTTGCCCGTACACCTTCAAGGATTCTACGGATGGTTAATATTTGTGAGGTCGTGGATCTATTTCTTCGGAATCCATTTTGGTTTTTTCTAAGTATGTTGTCGATTTTGGGTTCTATGCGGTTTCGTAGTAGGGCATTGTAGATTTTGGCTGCTATGGATGTAAGATGGATGAAGGGATACATACTCCCCTTCCCTAAAAAGGGGGACCTCGGATTAGCCAAAAACTACCGAGGCATAATTGAACCAAGTGTGATTTTATTCTAGTGATATAAAATAACGATCATCGAAGATTTTGTGAAGAAAATATTTATTCCATTTATTTTCTTCATCTTTTAGAATGTTTTATACCATTTAATACACGGTATCGGAGAAATTTATCAGTTTATCCTTTGAAATATCATCCTCATCATTATCAAGTCGCAAGGATTTCCCTGACTCTCTCTCGACATGCATCGCTTCTGGTAGGTCTTCTAGAGTGCATCTAGTGTCCGCATAGAGCTGATATAAGTTCTTGCTGGCCAGCCAACACTAGCGTGTCCATATATTGGAGTCCATAAGAGAATGTCGTTTATGAGTTCGTCCTTACTTCTCCAGCAGGGACCAGCATGTCTTGGTCGTCTCGCTAGAAAAGCTTGTAAGATGAGAGGTAAGTGGCCGTACGACTGCAGTTTTGCCTTTTCTTTGTTTCGTTAGTGTCCATTTAGTGCATCCATACAGTAGTACTGACAAAGCCACAGCTTGAAAGAAATCCCCTTTATATTTTATTGGAGAAAGCAGATTTCCAAATGATCGATATCTTGTCAATAACAGTCCATACTCCAGTTAGGCGTATGTAGATGAGATATTGCTGCCTAGGTATGTGAAATGGTTTACAAATTTCAGACGTTTGCTACTAAAAGTGTAGATGTCTCCTTGTTTTCTATATCTCCTTCTGAAGGATGAATGGTTTTATTAAAAAAAATGTTGAATTACCTGTCACTTCTGGTAGGATTACTTTTTTTTGTAAGAGATTGCCATAAATATAAGGAGAAAAGATGCAAAGAGATATCTCTTTTGCTTGATATCCCATGGTCAAAAGACGCGTTTCGTCTGGCTGTAGATACTCTCTTCAAGGGACAGGATATTATGTCATTTAAAGTCTTACATGTGCTTAATGGTGCCTTAAACCTGACGCAAAGAACATTGAGGTTTCCATCAGGAGACAGAATATAATGTCACCTCAAGCCTGACATGTTCATAATCTCGCCTAAACTTGAACACAACCAAGGAACACTGATACTCCCTTCAGGGGACAGGATCAAATATCGGCTTAAACCTGTACAAAACAAAGAATACCGACGCTTCCTTCAAAGGACAGGAGCTAATGTCACCTGAGACCTGACATATACGTAATGTCGTCTTAAATCCGACACAACCAAATGAACATTTTCAAGTAGGTAAAATGGAGTAGTTTTTATTTCCGTTCCAGACTCACTCCTTATTTTCTCTCTTGTGATTCTTTTTTTCTTTTCTGTTTTGCTTATACATCAGTAAAAGTTGTTTCCTTCCTGAATAGTAGTTAATATTACACTGTATGTGAATTATAAATTATAAAGATTGGTTGGTTGGTTGGTTAGATTTTACGGTATCCCAACCCATTGGGTTATTTTATGCCGAAAACGTTTTTGTTTATTATTTTTATTAGGTATAATCTTTATGCGTATAGTTATTTGCATATCGTTTTATTTTGATGTCGTTGGTATTTGTTTATAGCGTTCAGTCTTGAATTGTCAGCTGAAGTCAGCATTTGATTTTTTATATAATTATTTTGTAGGCCTATGAGCCTACCGCCTTGATAGAAGGCCAATTCTTTTCAAGAATTCTATTATGCTTTTAGAGTTTATTTTCCCAAATAATTCCTTCATACTGTTAACTTTATAAAGATTTTTTCGGATGCGAGATAGGTTTGTACATTCTATTAAAATATTCCTAATTGTGTAATGGTTTCCGCATGGACATTTAGGAGGAGATTCTTCTTTTAGAATAAAGTCGTGCGTTAATCTAATGTGGCCTATACTTAGTCGAGAAAGAATGGTTTCTTCTCTTCTCATATTACTAGCTTCACGTTTTCTTTCTTTCAGAAGAGGATCTATTTGGTGGAGCTTCTTTTGGGTATTTTATTCCCAAAATTGTTGCCATCTTTTTGCGATTATTTCTTTGATTTTATGTTTCAAGTCTGTGTATGGTAGTTCGGAGGTTTTGTCAGGAGGGATGTTAATTGCAGCTTTAGCCAATGAATCAGCTTTATCATTTCCCTGGATTCCCATATGGCCTGGAATCCAGCAGAATATGATTTTTTTGCTCTGTCTTAGGGCGTGAAGTTTGTTTAATAGGTTGACGATTAGAGGGTTATCGAGTTTTGGGTTTTTTATAGAGTGTAGAACTGATATGGAGTCTGAGTAGATAATGAATTTCTTAGCTTTGTTATTTGAAATGATTTTAAGTGCCAAATTTATAGCACAGATTTCAGCTGTAAATATGGAAGCTTCTTTAGGAAGAGATTGTTTCATAGTTTTATTGTTTAGAACTGCTCCACACCCGGTTCCATTGTTGTCCTTGGAGCCGTCTGTGTAGATGTGTAGATAATTAGGAAGGTTGTATTGGGTGTTATGGAGTTTTTTCTTGGTATATTAAGGGGGGTGTTTTCTTTTTTGAGAGTTTATTCAAGTCTAGTATTACCTCTGACTTTTCAAGTAGCCAGGGAGGGGAATTTAGCTATACTGTATCATGAATATTTTTAATAGAGATATTTGCATTTTCCAGGATGGGTTTTATGCAGAGGCCAAAGGTTTTTATTGCCTTTTCCTTTTCGTTAAATAGGGTTTGGTGTTTGGAATTAAAAATGCAGTCATGAGCCGGATTGGTTGGTAGTGACTTGATTTTGCTGTTGTATTGTAAACCTAACTTTATGAATCTGAGTTTTAGAGGTGGTTCGTATGCTTCGGAGTAAAGGCTCTCCACTGGGGATGTTCGGAAAGCCCCCAAGATGAGTCTTAATCCTTCATGGAGAACAGTATTTAATGTTTTCAAAGAGGACTTTCTGGCTGCTCCATATACGTAGCAGCCATAGTCGATTTTTGAGCGGATTAATGTTCTATATAATTTTAGTAATGTTTGAAAGTCTGCACCCCAATCTGTATGGGCTATTATACGGAGTAGTTTCAGTGTTTTGTTACATTTATCTTTTATATATTGTATGTGGGGAATGAAAGAGAGTTTTCGGTCAAAAATAATACCGAGGAACTTGTATTGACTGACGACGGGAATTTCCGAATCGTCCAACTTTAATGTAGGGTCGTTGTGCATTTTTTTCAACTGGCAAAAATGCAAGCATTGAGTTTTTGTTTTGGAGATCTTAAATCCGTTTATGGTTACCCATTTATCAAATCTGTTGATACTCTGTTGCAGTTGACGCTCTGCTGTAAGTATATATTTGGATTTCGATGTGATGCAGAAGTCATCTTCATATAAATAGCTATCAACTCCAGGGTTCAGGCAATTGGTAATGCGATTATTTTTTATGTAGAAGAGGGTGTGACGGTTACTGTATCTTTGTTCCGAGGTTACATTATCCTGGAATATCGGGGAGAATCTCCGACGACAGTACCGTACCACCCAAGCTCTAGATATTCTCCGTAACTAGTTATATTTTATTGATAGTTTTTGAAAGCCCATATAACTAGCTAAGTATAAAGCTTGCGCATAGGTTTAATTTTTCGAGATACGGACGAATGAGGATGTCTCAAGGGTCGAGAGGGCGACGTGATATAAATGAGCACGTGAAGAATTCCGAACCGGACAAACAATTTGACGCGTGGTTGTTTTTTTTTCTTTATATATGTATCTTTCTTATATATTCTATTTCAAAGAAAGTACAATTATAACAACAGAAAAACAAAAAACAAAACAAATACAAAAAAAAACCCCACAGAAATGTGGAGGACAAGTCGCTTCCAATAGTATTTGACTATGTCCTTCCAATGAGACAAAGTTCTCTTTTTTTTTTCTTTTTTTTTCTCAACTCGTCTTAAACTTACACACGTATCTTCTTGTCCCCTTTACAATTAAAGAGAGGGAACCTCCTCGTTCTCCTCCATATTTGTTTACTTATTTTCTTTTTCTTTCCCTTCTTTTAGCGAGGAACAAAAGTCTCTCCTCTTCGTCTTTAAAGTGGATATACAATTTTAAACAAATATGTTTTCCGCCGAAACTGGTTGCTAATGAACAACTTCAAAAATGTTTCTTTGGATATTCTTGATACGGTCCTTTATTTAGGTTACGTATATCATTTGTAATAAAATTTTTGGCAAACCTTTTTCCTTTCCTCTCTTTCGTTGTTTTGTCTTTTCTTATATTCGTTAATTTCTTATTAACGAGTCGCAAGGCACCATTTTTTTCCTTTTACGTTGAGCCTTAGTTTCTTACCCAACAGAGTTGACGGCTTCTATTAGGCCATTCTGCTACTAGAATTTCACCTTTCACCGGACCACGTGAAAAGGCGAACTTTCTCTTCCTTGACGAAGCTCAGAACTGACTTTTTGGCTTTCGTTCTTTTTGGCGGTAAAACGTCCTCACTGCCTCGACCAATCGTATGTCCTTTCCCTATCTGGGTCAAGACCTTTGCCCCTTTTTCAGTTGGTCCTTCGCTGTTGCTAGGGCTCGAAAACCCGCCAATTGTCTGCCTTACTTCCGGTCCTCATAGCAGTTCTTAGTTTCCTACCTTTTAACCCTACCGTTACCACTGGCCCGTCACAAGGGTTACAGATAATATACTCCCCTGAGGGACCCTTCTTCTTGTTTTTGAATATCAGACAATGTTGTTCCAATTCGAACTTGAATTTTCCTGTGTGTGAGAAAAACTTTTATAAAATTTAAGAGTCTACCTCTCAAACCCATATTATGCAGGTCTTTCATAATACCATATCTCCAAGTGGTTTCATACGCTTTCTCTAGATCAAAGAATACCGCGACGTGATGTTGTCTTTGGATGTTTGCCTCTCTAATAGAGGTTTCCAACCTGACTACATGACCCATCGTAGATCTTTGGCTTCTAAAGCCACATTGAGAGTTGGTATAAAGGTTGTTGGATTCAATGAACCAAACTAATCTTTTATTGACCATACGTTCCATGGTTTTGCAGAGACAGCTTGTTAGTGCTATTGGTCGATAATTAGAAGGATAGAGGCTATTTTTCCCTGGTTTAGGTATAGGGATTATGGTAGCTACTCTCCATGATTCTGAAAATTTACTACTTTCCCAGATCTCATTTAGAGCAGCTAACAAGTAATCAAGAGACCTTCCGGGTAATTGTTTGAGAAATTCATGGTGAATTTCGTCTGGGCCGACTGTTGTGTTGTGTGATTTTTGGATGGCTTCTTTTAGCTCTGCCAATGTGAAGCATCCGTTATAATTTTCAGCATTGTTAGATTTAAAACTTAATTTTGGATTTTCTGTTTTATGTTTGTTATTGGAGGAGGAATTAACCGAGAAGGTTTCAACCAGGGCATCGGCAATGTCTTTTATATTTGTGACTTTTTTTCAGAGGTGTCGTTTGTATTTTTCCCGAAATCTTTCGTATCATCTTCCCGACTGTGTTAGTTTTGGTTGAGGAATTGAGTTTGTTGACATAATTTTGCCAACTGATTTTTTTGTTTGTTTTATAATTTTCCGTGGTTTTGCTCGGAGCAGTTTGAAGGTGTTTAAGTTACTCGTGGAGGGTTCTTTGTTGAATTTGCGAAGAGCTGCATTTCGTTGTTGAATTACCATCCTGCATTCATCATTAAACCAGGGTGTGTTGCGTTTATTTGTAGGTGAGGTTTTTGGAATGGTTTTATTAGCTATTTCTATTAATGTTTCTGTGAAATAGTCTATCATGCATGTATTATTTGGGTTCTGGACAAGTTCTCTATCACATAAAGCTTTAAATTCAATCCAGTTGGCCTTATTAGTTTTCCAACGGGGAGGTCTGTTGTTGTCATGACTAGGTTGAAGAATATCTATTATGATAGGGAAATAGTCACTGTCACAAAGATCCTTATAAACTTTCCATGTGTAATCCATGTAGCTTGAAGGATCAGATAGAGTGAGGTCAATAGCTGGGTAGGAGCCGGTAAATGAATTGAGATATGTTGGAGAGTTATTATTTAATATACATAGATTGTTGCTATTAATTATGTTTTCCAGATCCTTGCCCTTTTTGTGAGTTTGCAGGCATCCCCATACAGTATTGTGACTGTTAAAGTCACCTAGCAATATGTGGGGTTTAGGAATCTGTTCTATTACCTTGTTTAATTTAGATTCATTTATAGGATCATGTAGAGGGATATAAATGGAGCAAATGTTTATTGATTTGTGTAGAATTATTTTGACTGCAATCACCTGGAGATCACTGTCAATGCTGATTTGGTTCTGCGGTACATCTTTCCTGACAAGGATGGAGACACCCGCAGAAGCCCTGAGTCCATTCTTGTGTAGGTGATTGTAAGCCTGATAATTGTTGATGTTTATCTGGTTATTTTCTTTAATAGATGTTTCTTGTGGGCATACTACTTCAGGATTGTATTTTTCCAGAAGTAGTTGGAGTTCTTCATAATTAGCTCTAATTCCTCTGTAGTCCCATTGTATGATTGAGTTAGGCATATTTGATTAGAATGTACTATGGGGTTTTTTGGAAGGTTTTCTTTTTGTTCTTTTCCTTTACAGGGGTAGCCTCTTCAGTTTCCATTTTCTCTAGTAATTGATACTTATTTTTAGTCTCTGTAGGGCTCGTTGGTTCTATTGCTTGGTCTGATATTTTTCCAGTAGGAGGTGAACTGGCCTGAGCCAGATTATTCCCCTTTGTGGAGTTCTCTCTAGCTTCCCTCTCTGTTCAACTCGAACGTTGGTGGGCGGATAGGAGATCTTTGCTTCTTTTTTTATATAATTTTGCATGGCCTTAGGAGATTCCGGCCTGTTTTGCTTCTTAATAGGAGTGTGCAGTTTTGGAGAGGGTTGGTGTGATGCCGCTATCGTTGCTCCCTCATCCCTAGTATCCTCCCTGTGAAGGTCTGTACATTAGTGGAGATTTTTCCTTGCATAGTTGTTAGCAGAGTTGAAAATTTACAAGGTTTATTTCCAATCGAGGTTTTTATCTCATTAATAAATCTTCCTCATTAATAAATCTTCCGGATCAAGCTGAATTAATTTTTTTACCATTTCCTCATATTTTATTTCCTTTTTTTCTCGTTGGACTGCTTGGAAGTTGGTATAGGTGTTAGGCCCTACTACCCTTTTCCGTGCTTCATGGTAAGGAATATTGTTCTTATATTTTACAGAGAGGATCTCTTTTTCTTTCCTCCAAATATCACAAGATCTTGCGTAGACCGGATGGTCACCACCACAATTCGTACATTTATTGGGAAATTCTCATTCATTCATGTGATGGCCAGGATCTCTTTGGCCACATTTCCCGCACACTTCACGTCCTCTACATGAGTCCTCATGGTGTTCATATTTTTGACACCTATAGCATCTAAATGGGTTAGGAACAAATTGCTCAACCTTCTCCATAGAGTAGCCAACCTATATTTTTTCTGGGAAAATATATCTCTTCACTTAAACTATTCTTTTAAAATCTTAAATTTTAATATTAACTCCATAAGATAATATAAAGAATATTATCTTTATTTCATAATGTGAAATTGGTTTAGTTTCTTTGTTTTAATTGTATATCAATCTTCGTGGATTATTTAACACCAAAGCCGTTCTTGTAAAAGAAAAGTAATAATACTATCCAACCTATAGCTGGTGGGGGGACATAAGGAAGTTCATACCTTTGCCAAGAGTGCTATTCCCAAAGTGAACGCAATAACACGACTCACTTTCGAACTCGCCCACTACGATATCACGTTAACCATAACGCTGAGGGGGTTCCTTCCTTATGTAAATTTATCAGTTTGCAATTATTTCAATTTCTTACGATTCGGCGAATCATGTCGGTAAACACCTTTAGAAAACTCTATCTATAGAAGTGTCACGGAAGAGAAACCTTTCATTCTACAAGGTTCCATAATATCTTCCCATCAGCAGTGAAGTTTCCTAAAAGACGTCAGATTAAAGTTTGTAAACTGTAATTAACCGAACTTTTTAATAGATTTTATGAGACTGTTAGATCCATATTCATCCCCAATAAATTGTTTTAGATATTTATTTTTGATTTTTCTATTAGTGTCCTTGCTATACCAGCTTGGTTTAGCAATGATTGAAGCTTTCCCTAAATATTTGTGCCTCATCTGTCCAATAGATAATTAAGTGGAATAGACTCTGACTTACATATTTCTTCAATCATATTTACTTTTGTAACATGAATAGGTTCGCATATTTCTCTGATTTTGTATTAGGGAACTAGCTTTAAGATTACTGGAGTCTCTGAAATCACATCAATTATTTAAGAAATGACTTGGCCTAAAACTAATCAACCAATTTTTAGTTGAATTAAACATAGTGTAGACAAATAAGATTAAAAGTTTTTTTTTCTTACAATTGTTTCTTAGTCTCTCGGTATCTGTAATCTTGACTTCTGACCTGGCATAGCACAAAACCAGAATTATGTAACATTCAGTGAGAATCTAACTCGTCAACTGAATAACTAGTTTCACTCGCTAATCATTACAGCGTACAGTACGCGAGGCGATTAAGTCATTCATAATCTTAGCTAAGTTTAGCGAAAGACCTGAAACATGGAGCACCTAACAAGAACATTATCTTTCTTTCTTCAGAAAATGTATTTCTCTTTGTCTCCCTTAGGTTTAACTGTTGGCTAATATAGGTAATAACTGGTTCTTTTCTCTAAAAATTACTACTAATTTGATCAAGAGAAAGTCCACGGAATACATGCGTATTTTTCACGAATTTAGTTTCTTTACAAAATTGAGGTAAATATATTTTATGTATCTTCCTCTTAGAATACTGTTGGGTATAACCCAACTTTTTCCACACAATGAACTAGTCCATCTGCCATATACAGCAGTAGCTACTAATACCAGGGCAAACTAGAAGGTGAAGAGCAGCTTCTTATTGGAAAAGTATTAGAACGTTAGAGACTGGAGATCGCACTAGATCACCTTAGTTGCTACCGTAAAAACGGAAGCCAATGATATCGTTATTCTGTATTCACTAATCCTATGTTCTTGTCTACTAATAGTCTCTCTATTGTATATACTTTTTCCTGAGAATATATCTCTATTTCCTCTCATATCGTGGTTTGTCCTTTATTTAATATTACAAGCATTCACTTACCAGAACGCAACAAATACATACAGTTAGTTATGTATTTTGATTAGACAGAATATTTATTGCATACAGTTTTACAGGATACCTCTGTCGATATAGAGATCTTGAATCAATAAATATTTTAAAAAAATACATGATTTTTTAAAGCATTAAAAAAGCCAAAATTCCTTCTGAAAAATATTCTTTATTAAGCATTTTCATTAGTTCGCACAATATGACGGGAAAAAACTAATTGGTTGGTATCGTGTGGTACTGCCGTGGCACACTACATTAGTAAGTATGGTACTTTGCCGCAGAAACTATATTTGATTCAGTCATCATATGATAAACGGACAGTTGACGGCTCAGCGACTTTTGTTTGCAAAGCGTGTGTATTAAATATAAAAAATCGCTGTTACTACTGTACCGAACATTCTACTAGTATTGCGAGTCAAAATTTTTGTAATATTTCAAAATATTTTGTATTTAAAGTATTGCTGCATATTTTCTCCAAATCGATGTAATTGGCGCGTCAATTGATGATGCTTTGGGAAAGACCAATTTTTGTCAACATTGTCAGTGTGCTTGTGCTTGGCTGTTGTTAAACCATTTGGGGAAAGGCATCACCTTTTACAAAAGAAGGTCTCCCTGACCCTGGTTTGTCTTCGAAGCTGGAGTCACCCTTCTTGAAACGTCTGAAACAGTTTTCTATCACACATTCTTTAACTGTTTCTGTGCCTTCCGCATCATTAATTTCTTTTGTTGCTGCATTTGCACTCAGTCTTTTCTGCCATAAGTAACGCATAATGGCTGTAATTGCATTTTTTCACCACTCATTATCAAAGGCATAAAATAAAGAATAAACAGTTGTTATTCATGTTATATGTGGAAATAAAGAATAAAGAAATCAGTTATGATTGGAAGCAAATACCAAATTGATGATATAACATGAAGTACAAGTTGTCAAAAATTATCAGTAAAAA